>JASANS010002183.1:0-26251 GCA_030849605.1 Wallacemonas sp. 195SL | reverse complement strand
CTCAGCTGTCTCTTCGGATTTGGACTTATCCCCTTCTGATTTTTCCTTTGCCTTCCGCTCAGCACGTTCACGCTCTTTGCGGGCCTTACGCTCCTCCTCCGATTCTTCACGCTTCGATTTCTTCTCTGCGTCTGCCATGTTGGTCAGGCTGCTAAGAATGGAGTTTGTGAATGGCCCAAGCACAATACGAACACCACAAGGAGGAAGGACAGAGAAAGAGAGAAGCGAGCACAAATGAGGCGTAGGATAGAGAAACTACAAGGGTGTTTTGTTTCTTCTTCTTTATTTTGACAGTGGAGTTCCAGTAAAATAAGTCAAGAGAACGAGAAAGAGCGAGAGAAGAAAAGTGAGGATTACGGAGATGGGAAGAGAGAGAGAACGAGAAGAAGAAGCGCTTGATGTTTTTTTTTTTTTTGCCGCACGCGACGACGCGCATATGCAGATGAACAGCCAAATGAGCCGTGGGAGGGGGACGGGATACACGTCATGCACGCGCTGGGGAAGCCGCGGCTCTCGTTAGCCTGCGCTTTCTGCGCCACAGTACAGTGCAGCACCTCATCAGGCAGGCGGACGTGGACGAACGGTCGACGCACACGTAGACACACCGTATCTTGCTCATCTAAGTGTCGAGCGTTAATCAGACTCGACATCTTCTTTTAAGCACGTTCGCATGCAGTACCAAGTTGCCGTCTGTGAGGTTGGCTGTATTTCACTTGTCGCTGATGTTGTCGTTGTTGTCTTGACTTTTTTTTTTTTGTTGTTGTTGTTGTGGTGGTGGTGGTGGTGGTGGTGGTGGAATATTGTGTGGCTGTTCATCGTGGCTTTATACGTTTTCGACCGTCAAGTCTCCATTTCAATGCTGTCCTCCGTGTTGACCTGCGAGTGGTGAACGCAAACGGAGCAAAGAGAAAAAAAGGAGAGTTGACTGCGCGCCAAAAAGGGGGGAAAGAAACAATTGGAGGGCAAACAGGATGGCGAAAGCCCAACAGTCAACGAGTACGCTGGGAACGAGAAAAGGACAAGAAGAAAAAAAAAAGAAAAAATCCCACACCCAATGAGATGAGATCAGCTGCTTGCTGCCTCTCACGCAGGACCACTTGTGGTGGCTGCGCTGCTTGGTGGCATGTTGGAGTCACTATGCGGCTGTGGCCCTGCAGCACGGCGGCCAACAATGACAGCGAGCGGCTGCTGTGGCTGCGCTTGGGAGTTACCGCCACTGCTTTGTCGTCGCACGGTGCCGTTGTTGTTGTTGTTGCTGTTGTTGTTGTTGTTGTTCGCATTGGCGTTGGCATTGCTTGTGCTGCCTCCACTTCGCCTGGCACCGCCAGAGGTGCTCCCAGCATCGCTGAGATAGCCACTCATGCCGCTCATCGCACGATGATGGTATTCTTGAGACGTGTTTTTGTTCATCTGTACACCTCCACCGTTGCTGTTGTTGTTGTTGTTGGCGTAATGCACTGGAGAGGACATGTACTGCGAATGGGGCATCTCCTGCGCAGCGTACGCCCCGTAGACCGCGCCTACGTTGCCACCACGTGCTCGCTGCTGTTGCTGCTGTTGTTGTTGCTGCTGCTGTTGGTGGTGGTTGGTCTCGTTGCCGTAGCCCATCATCTCACCCTCGGCCCCCATACCCATCCGTGCACCGATGTTGCCGTTGCCGCTGTTGTATTCTGCGCCATATCGCGCTGGATACTGACCAGCGTGGTGAGCAGGTGCGGGGGGTTGCGGGCCGTACGGCGTCATCATGGCCATGACAGGCTCGCCGGACCATCCCGGGAAGGGGTGCGTAGGCGATTGGTGCGCACCGCCAGCACCTCCAGCACCTCCAGCACCTCCAGCACCGCCACCGTACATCTCCCCGCTGTACGCCATAAGTGGGTAGGCCTGTGTGGCGAACAGTCCGGGGTCCATGAAGCCGTAGCCCGGCATGGGTGCGCCACCGCTGCCGTCATCCATGAACTCACTCAGCCCGACCTCCATCATCTGCGAGTCGGAGGGCAGCAGCTGCTCACCCAGCGGACCTTGGCGGCGGCGCCACGCGAAGACCTCCTGCGTAATCTGACTCGCCAGTCCAGGGCTATCAAAAGTGACCTGCGGCTGGCACATGATGGGAATATCAGGCGTGCAGAAGATGGACGCACGCTGGCACTGCGGACAGGCGTGGAGCAGCGAGGAGGAGAGAGTGGGGCTCGTGCCCGATTCTCCCGGCGCGTCAGCACGGCCCCACCACTCACCTGCCTCTGCTGCCGTGCTCGTCTGTGCGGGCGACCCGCTTTTCGCCGTCGTCGTTGTGGCCTCGCCAGTCAGCCCCTCCTCCGCGCTGGTCTCGAGAGCCGTCTGCGCTGGCTCGTGGCCCTCTTGGGGGTCAGAGTGATTGCCCTGCATCGGCACATCCCACGGGCAGTTCACCGCGCTGTTGCGCTGAATCGCGTTGATCGTGCTCTCGAAGATGAAGCGCAGTACATTGACCTCGCGCTGCGTGCAGTTGGAGCGCGGAGCGGGATAGCCAGGATGGAGCTGGTCGTCGGGAGAACGATCACCGAGAGGCGTGCCCAGACTCGCCACTGAGGCGGGTACGCTGGCAGAGGCGCTTCCGTTCTCCGCGCGGGTCGGCGGTGGTGCCTCTCCGCGAGCCTCCTCCTGGCGCTCCGCGTGCGTGTCGCGGCTGTTGACGCATCGTCCGTCGCAGTCTGGCGTATTGTCTTCCTCTTCGCCAGCCGCGAGTTCTTGCGAGGCCACGGCAAAGCGGCGCAGGCCCTCCTCCAGTGCGCGGACGATGCGTTGGAGATGGTTGCGCGAGACACCGCGCACCATGTTGCTGCTCCATCTCAGCGGGTCAAGCACGTTCATCGACCGCACCGGGAAGGAGCAGGTGTTGCATGAAGGGCACAGCAGCGCCGTGTCCTCCTCCACGTGGCCAGCGCGGTTGAGGCCAACAAATCGGTGCTGCGGCGATGCCATACTCGACGCCGAGGCGCGCGTAGGGGGCTCGATGAACGGGGATGTGGGCGACGTGAAGGCTTGTGTCGTGGTGTGTTTCAGCGGCGCACCCGATGCTGTTGGTGACGTCGGGCTGCTGTTCAGTGGGGCTGTGTTCGTCCGCCCGTCACTCTTCTTCTCCGCGCCCGTTGCTGCCCCGTCTGTCGACATCGTCGTCGTCGTCGCTGCTGCTGCTGCTTCATCTTCTGTCCTCGCCCTGGGTGTCTTCTGGTGCGTGTGCAGCCAATCCTGCATTCTCTCGTATGCACGGAGGCGGTCCTCTTGGCGGGATTCATTCATCTCGTGAAGAAGATGTTTCACGCCGCTCACAGTCAGCAGGGGTTTCTCTCGCCGCCGCACGAGGTGGCCAATGACTTTTTCTCCCTCTGCCGTCAGACCGAGGAAGTTCACATCCACGCCGTACGCATTTCGCCGCACAGGCCGCGAGTGCGACGGTGTACGACGGATCGCCGCCAAGGCCTGCGCCGCAACCTGCTCCGCGGTGAGCGAGCCCTGTGCGTCCGGTGTGTTGTTGAGAGCATCGGCCTCCTGCACAGTCGTCTCATCCTCATCCTCATCCTCATCCGCCGCCTCGTGCAAACCCGACTCCGGATTGATGGTTGTGTGTGCGTCAGCCTTGTCCGCTCCCGTGCTGGCAGGAGCACCATCGCGTGGGGTGTCGGCGGCGAGTGCGGCGGGCACCTCTAGCTTGCTCAGGTCAAACGCGACGGCGCTGATGGCGGTGAGAGGCAGGGGACCAAACGCCGTCACGCAGTAATTGTCAAAGTCAAAGAAGCGGTAGAACTTCAAGAACCGCGCGACCAGGCGCAGTGGCGACAGCAAAGACCCCGCTGCGGTCTCCTGTGGGGAGAAGAGAGGGGGAGAGGGTTCAGACGATGCCTGCTCCTCCGTGGGTGCCTTGCTCGTCGTGCCCTGCTCGTCTTCCTCTTCCGTCGTCGTCGTGGATTCTGGCCGGGTTGGAATGTCCTCGATGAACTCCACTGTGTTGAGCATCGCAATGAGCATCACCGTCGCCGCGTAAGAGCCAATGTAGCCGCCCTGCCCTCCCAAGATGTGCGCCTCGTAGCAGCACCACGATTTGAGCAGCAGCAGCGTGCGCTTCAGCAAGTGCTCGCCGCCCACCGCCGCGTCCATCTCGTGCAAGAACCGCACGCAATTCACTCCGCCGAACTGGCTAACCGTGAGGTCGTACGAGCTGCCCTCCATGGCCAGCTTCAGCACACGCACCTCCGCTGACACCAGAGCATCCACGTAGATGGGCGTGTCGTGGGAGTGCAGGTAATCACGCACGTTGGAGAGAAGCTGGCCGGCGGCGATGCCGATGGCTGCGGGTGGTGCCAGCACGGGGCGACCATCGGAGAGGGTTGCCATGTGAAGCGTACCCTCCTTGTTGCCGGAGTTGCTATCTGTCGTGGAGGGCATGACGACATGAGGGGGCGTGGTCGTCGCGGTGGAGCCACAAGACGTCGTCACAGGGTGCAGGCTGGCGGCTGTGATGGGCACGGTGTCTTTCTCCGATGGCAGCAAGCCATCAACAAGCACGGTGAGGTCATTGTCGCCGTCCGGGAGCACAGTGCGCATGTTCACGCTGCCAAAGATGTAGAAGCGTACCTGGCCGTACGCATGCTTGTTGCGCGCGCCGGAGTCGTAGATGGCGTCGGTGATGTGCGCCGCAAGACACTCGAGTTGGTGCCGGCGTCGCACGAGGCCAATGACTGAGGGCATAAGGTAATGCAGAACTTCCCGATCCACCAGCTCACTGAGGCGCTGACTCACCTCCAGCGTAAACCAGCGACCTCGCGGCACACGCGTGCGTGGCGAGAAGCGCTGGCTATGACTGTAACTGTGACTGTGGCTGCAGGCACCACCAGCGCCAGCCCCGCCATTCGCAGGACGTCCTACGATGCTTGTCTGTCCGACACCAGAAGCGGCGATCGGAGAGGTCCGTGTCGTCGCCGCACGCGCAGCTCCACTTTGCCGCGCATAGCCCGCCCCTGACGCGGCCTGCTCGAGTGCTTGCCTCTGTCCGCTGGAACGGCCCTGCGCGCTGCTGCTGCTCCCGACCGGTGGGGTCGACGCGCGATAGTGCCCCGCTGTGGGTGGCTGTTCGAGATCGGCAGAGGAGGACGTGGCCGGTTCACGCCCATTCGGCACGTGGGTCTGGTGTGCATTGTAGCCGTGCGCGTCTCGTGCTGCGGCAGCGCTGGCCTCCTCGTTGGTGCCGGTCATCATGGTCGTCGCGTACGGATCGCCATGCGCACCCCAGCCGTAGGCAGCTGGGCCTCCACCCCACGGCACGTCGTGACCTGCGCCATACCGCTCTCTCGCCGGCTGAGGCTGAGGCAGGTGTGATGACGAAGAGGGTGGCGCAGGAGGCGGCGGTGAGCCCGTGTGGGTCTGCGCGGCACGCGGCTGCCTGCCAGCGGCGCCTCCTCCGCTTGGGCGGTAGGACTGTCCCTGCGCGGACGGCCCTGCTGCGTACGCATTGCTGTTGTTGGTATTGTTGGTATTGCTGTTGTTGTGAACGTGCGGGTCGTAGCCTTGCTGCCCACCGTCGAGGCCGCTCTGCGACGGGTAGGTGTGAGACCGCGTCGCGCCTGACATCGCCGCCCCGTGAGGGCCCGCACCGGACTCCATGCCATAGCCGTTGCCGCCACCACCAGCCACCGCGCACATGCCGTACCCGTTCATGCCAGCCTGCATGGCGTAGAGGTGCGCATCTGCTACGCCGCCTTGTGGTGTTGGGTAGGGGTGCATACTGTAGTGTTGATGCTGATGTTGTTGGTGCTGTTGGTGCTGCTGATGCTGGTGATGCTGGTGATGCTGGTGGTGGTGATGGAAGTAGGGGAGCCCGCTGGTGTTGCTCTGCAAGGATGACTGCGGCTGCGGCTGGCCGTCGCAGGGCTGTGCGGGCACGCTTGTCGGGTGTGTCTGTGCTTGTGCAGGCACGCCTGTGAAGGAGCTGCTCGCGCTGCGGTGCGCTGAGCCATTTCGGCTCCCGCCGTCTCCACCCGCCGAAGACGTCTGCGCATTGCCTGCTACCGTCGCGTTGATCTGTGTGCCGCCAGCTGCCGCAGTGGTGGTTGCCCCTTGTCGGCCTGCGCGGCTGGCACTGTTATTGCTATTGTTGGTGTTGGCGTTGGTGCCGCTGGCAGCCGGTGCGCTATGAAGCGTTTTGCTCGCGTAGGCACCAGGCGGCGAGGAAGTCGACGACGAGGGCCCTGTCTGGGGAGGTCCGAGAGCCTGACCTTCTGCGGACAGACCCACCCCAGGTGGGTAATAACCATTGGCATAGCCATAGCCAGCCGCCCCCATGCCGTAGCCGTGCTGAGCGTAATGTGTGGCGTGTGCGTGGTTCATCACGCCGGGCTGCGTCAGCATCGGGTCCGCCACGCCGTAGTAACCGCCGCCACCACCAGGGTACGGCCCAGGGCCCATGCCTGCGCGTTCGCCACCTCGTGGAGCGCCGTACATGTACGGCTGCTGCTGCTGCTGCAGTGTTGGCTGATGATGCTGATGATGCTGATGCTGATGATGATGATGATGGAAAGGATAAGTGTGCGGGCCTTGAGCGGGCACAGGCCCGCGTGGGCCGTACGAAGCATCCCAGTTGTTCGCATGCGGCGGATAAAAGCGATGCGGCGGAGCGGCACCGCCCTGCTGATGTGATGGTATCGGAGGGCCGTACGTGCGTGTGTCTGCTGGAGGACGCGCTGACGCATCGACGGGTTCGCCCAAAGTCATGCCCGAGGCTGCCCCTGCCGCCGCCGCCGCTGCATCCATGTTGTCCGCCGTTGCCGAAGTCTTCTTCTTTTTCTTTTTATTCTTTTTATTCTTTTTCTTCGGTTGCGCATTCAAGGAAGCTTCCTCACTCGGTGAGCACTGCGTTGTTTCCTCGTGCGAAGACGGCGCCACAACAGACGTCTCCGTCACCAACGCACCTTCCTCGGTGGCGATCCCAGAGCTGCTCGTTGGTCTCATATCAGTGCTCTCAGCAGCCGCTGTGTCCGCACGCATGGGTCCTCGCGATCGAGACGTGGTTGCGGGAGGAGGGAGAGAAACGCCAGAGGGCCCTTCCTGGGCCTCACCGCATTTCGTCAACTGAGGTAGTGAGGGTTTCGATGACGAGGAGACAGGTGCATCGTGTTGGCTCCCGGACGAGCTGAGCGGAGAGATAACTGTCGTCGGGTTCAGAAGGGTTTGACTCGTGTGCCTCGCGCTATTCGCCTTTTGATCTGTAGGCGCTGTCACCTCCGGCTTTGCGAGTGGTGATGGCTGCGCAGCTCTTTCATTCGTGTCCATGTTAACTTTTTTTTTTTTTAATCTCCTCCTCGTGTTCTACGCGCCGCAAGAAGGGGAAAAAAAAGGGGGAGGAACGGGAGGGATGTGGGGGGTGAGTGGTGAAGAAAAAATCAAATAAAAATAAAAAAAGAAAGAAAAACTGAATGGCAAGAGCCGAAGAGAGAGAGTGAAATGGTAAAACAAAAGAAAAACAAAAACAAAACGAAAAAAGAGAACGAAAAGGACGAAAACCAAGGTATACGGATTTGGATGCTAGACAAGCAAAATAATTGTGAACAAAAAAAACGACAAAAGAAGGAAGAGTTGTGAGCGCAGCAGGCAACCGAAACGAGAAAAAAAAAGGAAAAGTTGACAGCGCTACCTTGTGAACTGATATTTGAACGAGTACACCGATAGAGCAAATTCAACAAAACCAAAAAAAAGGAGGGCAGGAGAGATGAACGAGAAGGCAATCCTTCTTCTTTCTTTCTTTCCTTGTGCTCGTTGTATATGTGTGTGCGTGTACACAAAAATACCCACTACGGTGGACGCTAGCACGACTGCTGCTGATCTGTTTGCCTTGTGAATAGCACAGAAAGAAACACTACCTTCAGTAATTCAGCGTACCAGTCGGGCACGGCTGTTTCTTAATTGACTTTTTTGTTTTACTGTGTGGGTGTGTTCTTCTGTGATGCTGCGTTTGTGTTACTACTGATACTTTTCCTTCCCTTTTTTTTTTNTGCCACGGGAAAAAAAAAGAATTACTAATGCACGAGATCAGTGCAGTCGTCAGAGGCCGCAGCAGCGCCGCGTCAATGATATCTTCGGCTCTTTCGAGTCACTCGGGATGGAAACTCATAGCAAGCCCTTCCTCATGTCTAAAAAAAACGATTTCGAAGTGCAGCAGACCAGGTGAAAGAAGAAAGCCCTGTCACGAATGTGAGAGATTCGTGTGAACCACAGTCGTTGCAAAACTCCACTTTTTCTTTCTCTGTTTCCCATCTGCGGTGATATTGTTGTTGTTATTTTCGTACGGCAAGCAAAGGACAAAAGTGAGGAAAAGAAAGAGGGAAGGGAAAAATATCAACAAGTGTACACCCGCATAAAACGGCTCGCCAAGGAAGTTTAAAAAGAAATGCAAACAAAACAAAAAACACATACACAATGAAGTTGACAAGCTGAAAAGGTTAACAAGAAGATGTGTTCTATCTAAGGAGGGGCAACGCGTCCGTGCACATGCTCGTTGCCGCGGCAGTGCTCCAGTTGCACCGTCGTTCATGCCGCACAACCAGGCGGCACAAAAGCGAAGAAAAAAAAAAGAAACAGGAGAGAGAGAAAAGAAAAAACGATGAAAGCCCACGACCAGAAAGAGAGCAGTCGTGAGCACGTGTCAGTCAAAAAGAAGTGGTACCTGTGAGGAGAGGACAAGAAGTGAGGAGTCCAGCTGTTTGATAGTTGGCGCGTTGAGACCGAGAAAGGGAGAGAGGCGGGGGAGAACAGAGGGTCACACGCACACTCACACAGACCGCCAGACGCACACGATCTGTGGCTCTTCTTGTTTCTCCTCCCTCCCTCTCTCTCTCTCTTTCGTGTCCTTTGTTGTTGTTTTTTCGCCTGGCTCACACACACACACACACACACACACACTCTTGCCTCCTCACATGAGGTTCTTCATTTTTTCTAAAAGCTCCGGGTACCGCTGGCAGATCAGGCGCGTGTCTTCAAAATGAGCACGGCCCTCCTTGCGGATGTCTAAAAACGCCAAGAGCCGGCGTGCTTCTTCGTCGATGACACGAGAGACCTCGCGGTCATGAATGTCAAGATCCGCAACGTACCGTGTCGCCGCCGTGATGACGCGCTTGACATCCGCGAGGGAGAGGAACCCGTCCTGGTCCGCATCGTACGCGGCGAACACAACAAAGAAGAGCTCCTCGGTGTTGTAGATCACGGCGAGATGATAAATCAGGAACTCCTTGAAGGTGATCACGCCATCACCATCTAGGTCGTAGCCGCGGAACAGGTGCGCGTACATCTCTTCAGGGTCATCGAGGTTGACGGGCTCAGCGGCCGCCTCGTTCCGCGTCGTCGCGGACTTGGTATTGTCAGCTGACTGGGTCTTAATGGAGCGCCACATGCCTGTCGCCCCGCCAGCGCTGCCTGCCGCACGTCGCATAATCAGCTCCATCTGATTCTGCTCCACCTTCTTGTACTTGTACACACCGAGACGATCGATGTACTGCTTGAACAGGATCGGAGTCATGAGGCCATCTGGAGCCGCCTTGATGAACTTCGAGTAGAGAAATTGAATGGCATCTTCAGAGAGACGATCTTTGACAACCTCGCGGTACTCCTCCAGCTGTGATGCTGACAGTCCCGATCCCATGTCTAGAATGTGAAAGAAATACGAGAAGAGGATAAATGCGTTGCTTCACTTTTTGTACTTGATATTAGCGTCACTATTCGTGTCTGATTGGCTTTACGTATCTTGTCTCTTTTTTTTCCGATCCAGCTACACGATGAACTGTGCGAGCTTCGGTACGAGAACAATCAGTACAAGTCAAACAAAAAAAAAACAAGAGCCGAGTAAGGAAGACGTTGAAAGGGAAAAGTGAAAGGAGACCATGTTGTGAGTACGAAAACAAAAAGAAAGAAAAATAAATGAAGAGATTAAGAAGGCACTATCAGAATGAGTGGTCGTGGCAGATACGTCATCTCTCTCAAGACGTGCCCTTCCGCCCCCCCCCCCTCCCGTGAGCGGAAAAAGAGGGCCTCAGGCGAAAGCCAGGCGCTCCTCGACGTTCTCGCCCAACAGAGCCGTACGGTCCAAAGACGATGTAGTTGAGCCACCCGTGTTTGTCGCTATTGGGTATCCTTGCGTTTTTTGTTTATTTGTTTGTTTGTTTGTTTTTGAAGTATTTAGTGTTGAATGGCGGTGTGTGTGGATGTGGCCAAATGGTTCTCATTTGTTTGAGCAAAGTGTGTTTTATATTTCTTTCTATTTACAAAAAGAGAGAGTGTGTGAAAGACAATCAGCGAGGCGCGCACAAAAAAAAAAGGGGGTGGCAAATGGAAGAAAACAAGGAGACTATGGAAAAAGCTATGTCAGCAAAAAAAAAAAAAAAAAAGAGCGAAGAACATATCACGCACCTGCGTAGCTCTGTTGCCGGCGTTGTTGCTGGTTTTTGCTGCGTCGTTTCAGTGTCATGTCAGCACGAACGGGGAAAGGAGGAGCTGGGGAGCGGGCGCGGTACCCACGTCAGGGCGAATATCAGCTCACTCTTCGCACGGGTGACGCTGTCAGCTTGGCACCTTTTGCAGCCACAGGACGCTCTCCACTCGGAGCCCGATGCCGCCCATCACGCGAGCCGTTTCGCGCGGTGTTCGCGGTGCCTGACGTCGTCGCGGCGTTTGTGGCGCTTGGCGGTGCGCGTGCAGTCGTGGTCCCTGCTGGGCGAGCCGCACGCTGCTGTGCGAGCGGTGCCGAGTTGCCAACGGCTGCGCGCTGGCCCGTCGCAGCCAGGTAGTGATGAGCCAACGCGCTGCCACGCACACTGCTGGAGGGCACTGACGTCGTCGAGGAGGAAGGCGAAGGGAATTGCACGGCAGGCGATGCCGTGGGTGGCGGTGGCGGTGTCGCGGTGGTGCTGGCGTGGGGAACAGGCGCGGCGACGACGGCAGAGGTCTGTCCAACACCACCAGGTGAACCCAAGGAGGCAGCGGGAGACAACACCGGCCGCGTGGGTGATGGCGCATGTGGAGCGGCCCCGTTGCTGACCCGCCTTCGAGGCGCATCTGGCGAGTGCAGATCTAGCAGCCGGCTGGTACTCGCACTCACGTTGTCTTCGAGGTCAGTGCGGTAGGACGGGGTGCTGCTGCGCTTCACCTCCATCTGCTGCAGCCGCGCGACCTCGCTCCGCAGTGCACGAAGTTGAATTTCAAAAGCGTGCTGCGCGGCTTCGAGCGAGGTGGCCTTGTCCGTCTCGTACAGAAAGTGCGTTTGGTTCGCGCGGTGGCGGAGAAGACGCCGCATCATGTGCGACTCCTTCTCCTCGAGCACAAAGCGCTCGTACGCCTCTTCGGCCACGAGTCGTTCCTTGGGTGAGGCTGTGCTCACATCGCCCAAAGGAGGTGCCGCGCTGAGATCGAGCGGCGAGTCGCATGTGCTAGTGGGGCTGGCAGGGGAGAGGAGAGACTGCCGACGCGATGCGACGATGAAGCTCGGCACCGACGAGGAGCTCTTGCGTGAGCGTTCAGGTGAGTCGAATGACGCTGGGATGACCGCCGTTGCGGCGGGACCAGGCGCACTCGCATTCTCCGGACTCATCGCAGATGGGCTCCTGCGTGGCGGTGATTGTTGTACGTATTCAGATTTCTTCTCCTGCAGGGCGATGCGACGACGTGCGAATACCTCCTCTTCCTGCAAGAGGCACCGCTTGAAGAACTCCGGACCCATCACCCCCAGCAGCCACGCGGACTGCTTCGCCTCGGCCTGAATCAGCGCCGTGCGAGAGCGACTTTCATCCATGTTGAGCACCTCGCGCTGACCGTGTGCGCGCTGCGTGTGGTACACGTCGGCAGCTCGGCGTCCATACAGGCGACGACGCACCGCCGCTTCAAGAGACTCCACGTGCAGGCGATCCATCGTCTCACCGTAGAGGAGCACGTCGGTATCACGAGACACTCTCATCATCCGCTCCAGCGCGGCTCGTCGTCGCGCCTCTTCGCCCATGACGTCGGCAAACGCGGGGCTGGTCAAGACCGCCTTTTGGCGATCGCTTTGGTAGCTCCGCTGCAGCCGCTGCCGGGCGAGAAGCTCCTCGCGCTCGATGAGCTGCTGCCGTTCGGCGGCCTCGTCCTCGACCAGGTAGCTGATGCGCTGTACGGGTGTCTCTGTGGCAGCGATCTCGGCCTCCCTCTTGTTCCGCTCACGCTCCATCTTCTGCCGGGTTCGCTGGAGGCGCTGCTGCTGATGCTGCCCTGATTCCGCATCGTCACGTGGGACAGAGGGCTGTGGGCTCGGCCTGGCGGATGAGTTCGCCGATGGCAGAAACATATCTGGCACGGCGGTCGTAGCAGAGGCAGAGGCCGGTGCGCGGCGCCGCTGTCGGGCACGCTCATTTCGTTGACGACCGAGCAGCTCCTTGTCTTCCTTGCTCAGCGGGTTCGCGCGCACGGGGGTGCTTCCAGATCGAGTCGGGCCTGGCGCCCCGGAGCGGGGTGTCGTGAGGGCTTCGCCAGTGTTGCCTCGTGTGCTGTTGCCACCAACACCACCGCCATTCGCAGCGGCTGGTGTGGTGTTCCGTGCCGTACGCGGGGTCTGTGGGCGACCTGGTGTGTGTGCGCGGCGTGTGGAGGGCGTCGCGGCGGCGGCGGCGGCCGAGCTCGTGGCCTCACTTGTGCCAGACGAGGTCGCCAAGAACTTCTCTAGATTGGCATTCGGGTTCATCGGGCGCGGCGAGAACGGGGGCGGCGCGTTGTCTTCCTCTTCCGTGCTCGCGCCAGTGGCTCCAGAGGAAGAGGACGGCCCGGCGAAGCGCTGCGTGGTGGTCGTCGTCGCAGCCGCGGCAGCAGCAGCAGCAGAGCGTAATGAGGCCCCGCGCTGTTGCTGTCCTGGCGCGGCCGAGGCAGGTCGGGAGCGACGGAGCGGAACCGTGTCTGGCGGAGGCGTGGCAGCGGTGTCGGTGCTCTCCTCGGCAGGCGGTGGCGTCTTGCTGCGACCGGCACGTCCTGAGCGTGGCGTGCCTACCCCATTTGTGGCAGCTGCCCCACCCGCACCGCCAGTCTGCCCTGCACCGCGTGTACGCGAGGACTGACCAGCGGCAAACGCCTTCTGTTGCTGCTGCCATTGCTGCTGCAGCATCTCCTCTTGCCGGGCTTGCTCCTTACGCAAGGCATCACGCTCGCGATCACGCTGATCGCGCTTTTCCTTCTCGCGTTGCTTCTTCATCTCTGCGTTGCGCTCCCGCTCGCGGCGACGGAACTCCTCCTGCTGAGCACGGCTGTATTGGGATGTGGTGTGCTCCGTGCTTGCATACGCGCTACTGGCACCACCGCGAGATGCACTCGAGAATGGGCTCGCTGAGCCTCCAGACGCACTCGCGTTGGCACGGTTGACACCTGTACGGGCGGCGGATGCCGTGCGAGCCTTGGCAGCGCGCGCAGCGTATCGATTTAGTTCGTCGTAGATGTTGGCGTTGAAGTTCGCGCCCGATGTTGCCATGCCACGCATGTACGGATTGTCCGTGGCGCCGCCACCTACCACCGCGGAAGGAGCCGTGCCGGCGTCGCGAGTGGCTATGCGCAGGGCGACATCGTAACGCCGCTTGCGCGCTTCATCGGACAAAATCTCATACGCCACCTGAACCTCACGAAACCTGTCAATCACGCTGGGGTCGCCAATGTTCTTGTCTGGGTGGTATCGTAGAGCCATGGATTTGTACGCGACACGGACTTGCTCCGCGGTACTAAAGTTCGGAATATTCAGAATGGTGTAGAGCCGACTGGAATTCTCCAGCGAGGATACACTGGCCATTGCGTTCACGTGGAGCGAGTCGCGTGATGTGTTTTGTCGTTCAAGTCGAATGGTGGAAAATAAGTGTGAAGGAAAAAGAAAACAGGATCCGCTGCTTTGCGAAGAGACACAAGGTGAGAATTTAAAAGGTAAAAAAAAGAAAAAAAGAGAATGGAAAGCGGGTACCTCTCTATTTCCCCGCCTGCTCTGCCGTTTCCGCAATCTAAATGGAGGGCGTTCGCCACACACGGCCTCAGTGTGTGTGTGGGGGTGCTGCCACTGTATATATCTGTGTTTGCGCTTGAGTGCGTGAGAATATAAATATATGCTTGGCGTGTCCCTCTATCTGTCAGCTACGTACGCATGTAATGCGTCGAGAGAAAAGGATCAAATAGAAAAGGGGGAAAGAAGCGAAGCACAACCGCACAGAAGCGCACGAGATGCAAATAAATAAAGCAAAAATGATCTGGGAGGAAACAATATATGTGCGCACTACCACGACAAAAGAAAACTAGCGAAAAAGGTAACTCTGAAAGGGCGCGCTGTTCGCGCTGTCCTTTTTGTTTGTTTGTTTGTTTTTGTTTTGTTTTTTGCTTTGTTTGTTTCTGATGAAGGCTGCTGGCCACAACGGAAGAGATAAGAGAGAAGAAGACACCAAAGTGTAAAGAAGTCGTGTCAGGCATTTGTGGGTATCCGAACATGTGAATGGAAAAGAGCAAGAAGGCAGTCATGTCCCTCAGCAGGATGTGTATGACCACAGTGTTGAGGCGGCGCAGCGAGCGGCGATTTGCGTGCATCCGCAGCGATGTCACGAAGAATAGGAAACGCGAGGAGACTCCCATTTACGTCAGCTAAACGCATGTCGTACATGTGTGCACCCTATTCGAGACCACTCTCAATCTTTCGATTGAACAGATGATAGGAGCATCGTGGATAGAAAAGAAATGTGAGCCCGCAAGGCGCGGCGCCTTATTTTTTTTTGTCTGTGTTCTTTTCTTTTCTCCCAGCTCGACGGCGGCGTTTGAAGAACAGAGTGTTCTGCGGTGACGCGCTGTTCGCAGCTCTTACCATGCTTTTTTTTTTGTTTGGGTTTTTGTTTTGTTGTGTCTACATTGTGTTTGCTTGTTTGTGCTAAATTGGTCAGGAATGAAAGTGGAGTGTATGTACTCGAAAAAGTACCAAAGAAGAAACATACGGGGCTTCTCGCCAACGAGATAGCACCTGTCCCACACAAGGAAGAAACCGAAAGACGGTAAAACAGACAGGAAGGAAAAAGAGACAAAAAAAAAGAAAAGAAAGTCGCAGCAAAATACCTGGTGCTGCAAATAAAACAAAAACAGGAAGACAGAGAGAAGAAAGAAAAGAAAGAAAAGAAGGGGGAATAGGCACACACCAAGCTAGCACAACGGGAAAACGCCATGGTCTGTTGTTGTTTCGCTTTCAGGGAGTGATATTTACTTTTGTTTGTTTTTGTTTTTCATTTATTCCTCTTCTAGCTGTCTAAGAGTGCTCGCTTGTGTCAGTGTTGAGCGTCTCTTTCTTCACCATCAATCAGCACCAAATATATATATATATATATATATATATATATATATATATATAAATAATTCACATCACATAGAAAGGGAGAAAAAAAAAGAGAAAAATGCCTCGTACATATCCGTTTTGGGGTTTGCCTTCATTGTGTGTGTGTGTTGCTGTGAATGGGCCTGATGACGCATTCCTCCAGGCACACGCACACACACACGCACATACGCCTGCGCATGTTTAATAGTTTTATATCGTGCAGAGTGAAGGTGTCTGGGCTCATGTGGACGGAGGCCCACTCAGTTTGCGGGTGGGCGTAAGGGCTAAAAGAAATGGAAAAGGGTGGAGCAATGTGTTAGCCTTTTCTTTTTCTGTTGTTGTTGTTGTTATGTTTGGTTTACTCGGCTCCATATTAGGTTCCAGATAGAAAAATACGGGACCATGCTCGAGTGACAGACAGCCTGATGAACAAGAGCATGCCGTCCACGTAAAACAAAAGAAGAAGAGGGGGGAAAACGGTGCTGTGTGCGTGTGCGTGCGCGTGTGCATGAATAGTAACAACGCAGGTGCCGTTAATTGTTGATTCAGTCACACAAATAATAAAAGAAAACACAAAAAAATTAATGATGAAAAGAGCAGCACGAGAAAAAAACGAGTGCTGAACATGCTTGCGTGTGTATATATAAGAATAAGCCATGGTGAAACAAGAAAAAGAAAAGTTGCTTCGACGCAACCACTGCAATGGTTAAGTGGATGGGTCGGATACTCAGAATTGTTGATTCTGATTATCCATGCGAAAACAAGAAAAAAAAAAGTGCACCTGAGCAACAACAAGAAAAAAAAACACTTGGAAACAAAAGCGAGGTATCAGTTTTGTTTTCTTCTTTCTGTAGGTGAATCAAAATGATGAAGGAAAACAACGTGAATAAAGAGACAGCAACAACAAAAGTAAAAAGAAATGATAGAAATAGCCATCACAAGCAGAGCAAATTAACTCAACGAGACTGGCGTTGCGCAAAGACTACACACAGCAAGGAAAAGAAAAAGAAAAAGGTGTGTGTGTGTCGAAAAAGAAAAAAAGAGCTGTTCCAGTAAGCAATTGCGCCTACCCGAGAAGAAACACTGGCGTGTCTCCGACGTTCATCACAACTCGCGGCGCACGCACTCATACGAACGACTCGGTGTCTTCGTATTTTGTCTCCTTGAAGCATTCGCATTCCGTTTCTTCTCATATTGCCCCGCCTCTTTTTTCTTCTTCTTTTTTTTTTTCTTTTTTTTGATTGTCGGCGTTTTTGTTGTTGCTCTTTCTTGCTTTCTTGTTTATTTACCTTTTCTTTTCTTTTTCGTGCGTTCATGCATTTTTTTTTTCTCTTTCTCCTGCAAAGGAGGCCATCAGAATGAACAACTGTAAACGCACACGTTGCGAAGAGGGGAAACAAAGTAAAAGAAAGAAAGAAAGAAAGATATAGAGATAGTTCAGCACCATTGTAGTCTGCACGATTATTATTATTTTTTTTTTTTAGATATCCCTTCCCCGCACACAGTTGTTCCTGTTATTTTTGGTCTTTCAAGGGGGAATCTCACAAAGCGCACACAACACACACAAAAAAAAAAAATTAAGCCCCTTCCTTTGATACTAACAGTAGTAAGAAAAGAATGAATTCATCTGTGATTCAAACGTGATCGGTGTGCTGACCACAAGGACCTCCTCACATGGTAAAAGAGAAAAAAAAATAGCGTACTCGCACACATGCATTCCAAAGAATGCAGCGTGCTGAGGCACCATCATCATCCTTCCATAGAATGGCTCGTTGTGTAGTGACATGGAGCCGACCTTGCCACGCTGCTTCGGTGCTAGCCACTGGTGGAAGTCTCCGCGCTTACAAGACGGGCGTGTGTACAACAAAGCACAGTGCTGTTGTTATCATTTTTTCTGGTTCTTTTTTCTCTCTCTTCATTTTCGTGTTCTCCTCTTCTCATTATCTGCAAAAGGAGAGGACATGACAGGTTGACTCAACTGAAGAAGTGTGTGTTTACAGATATTGGAAAGAAACAAAAATAAAACAGCCAACAAAGAGGACAAAAAAATATGTGTATCTTAAGTCTCAGAATCACAGATGAACGTGCCCATAGAATGGAACAGGGAGGAACATAATTTTAAAAAAGGGGCGGCGAGGACACAGGCAAAGAAAAAAAAAAAGAGCTTTCAAGATAACAAGAAAAAAAACGAGTACAAAACAAAGAGACGGGCACCTAGATACAGACAAAAATGGGGACAAGGGTAAAGACTTGAGCTGCTCCACGTCAACATTACTAACAGCACAAGTACAAGAAAAAAGAAAAGGAAACAAAAAAAAAAAAGAACGACGGTTTTTTCATCTGTGTTTTCTTTCTTTCTTTCTTTTTTCATCTCAACTTCCGAATTCGCCGAATCAGTGCATTGAGTGCTTGTGCGAAAATGAAGAACAGGAAAAGTTGCTCATTTGATATATATAGTTTATTTTTTTCTTTTCTTCAACGAGAGGGTGGTATGAACATCGTAGAGGGTCGCCGGGAACAAAAAAAAAAACACACAGAGAAGAGAAAAAAAAAAGAAAACCAAATTCCTTAGAACAACAGAAAAAAAAAAAGAGGCACAGGCTAAACGATTATCATACGAAAAAAAAGTTGCAAAAGAAAAATTCAAAGAACAACAACCAGAAAGCGAATCTGCACGGCGTGTGTGGCACAGGCCTAGACGCAAACAAAAGAAACAGAAAAAGAAGGTCCCGCTGAAGGCGGGCGGTGTACCACGGTGCGGTTGGGGACGTTGAAACAAAAAAGTAAAGAAAAAAAAAGAAAAATAAAAAGTGTCTGTCGTTTTTAATATACTCTTCTTCTTCTTTGCCACAGTCGCACCCATTTTTTTTTTTTAAGCCACGTTTTCTTTATTTTTGTTTGTTTGTTTGTTTGTGTATATTCCTTTCAATCTGCAAGTAAGATGGGATTCTGTGTGGGTCATGTTGCTCCTGAGAAACAAAAATTGACGTAGAGCCAAAGGTGACCATCATTGTTGCGATCGTGACGAAAAAAAAAAAAGGGGGTACTTGAGAGAGGCCAGGAACGGGAAGGGCGGCAAAGAAGAGCGACAGACACACGCACGGAGAGGCGGGTCATAAACACAAACCGGATAAAAATGAGTATATAAAAGCGCCACATACACTAAACACACGACCTGACAGCACAAGAAGAAGAAAAAGAACATAATTTTCACTGGTGAAGAAAAAAAAAACCAAAGCAACAAAAACAAATGAAAGTAAAAAAGGGAAAACAAGAAAACGAGAAAAATCAAACATCGCATCAAAAAAAAAAAAAACGTAAGAAACAACAGACAAACACCCAAAAAAAAAAATTAAAGGGCATTTCGAGCGAATGAACACGAAATAGCACAAGAAGAAAAGAGGAGAAAGTACTGATCGGCATTTTTTTTGTACAGCAGTCATGTCACAGCACGTGGAAGCGAGTAACGCTCACGGGCACGCGTGTGTGTGTGTTTGTGTGAATGTGGAACGAGGTCAACTGTTAAGCGCGGCGGTATACAGTGCGGCGCTGTCCACGGCCGCCATTGTTGTTACCGGTGTTGTTGTTGTTCTTGCCATAGTTGCCGCCCTTCATTCCGCGGTTGGCATCGCTATCGCCTGTCATCGCTTGCTGCTGCTGTTGTTGCTGCTGTTGCTGAACAAAATAGTTGGTCTGCGCGTAGAGATTGGGGTCTGCGTAGTAGCCAGGCTGTGCCGGGGCGGCGCTGTAGTATGTGCCGTTGTTGTTGAAGCCACCATTGATGAACATTGGGGGGTTCACCGCAATTTGCGGCGGTGTCAGAGAGCCGGTCGGTGGCGTGTACGAAAGCGGCGCGGCGGTGTACCCTTGAGAGTAGTACGTGCCAGCTGGAGGGTACGCGAGGGCCTGCGGAGCGGGAGGGGCGAAGGTCTGGAAGTTGGCCTGGGCTATCTGCTGTGGCTGGGCTTGGCCTTGATTGGGCTGCTGCACGAAGTGACGCGCATTGTTGTTGTTGTTGTTGTTGCCATTGTTGGCGCCACGCTGCTGCTGGTGCTGACGGCCTCCACCCGCGTTGTTGCCGCGACCGCGAGGCGCGCCTCCACGACCACCAGCGCCACCACGGCCGTGTGTGGCGTTGCCGTCGTTCTTGCCGCCATGATGACCACCGCGGTTGCCACCCTTGTGGGCGTTTCCGGAGCCGTAATCGGGGCCAGAGACATCGATGTTGTGCTCGAGCAGAATCTCGTTCGACACAACACCCATCGACTCCATCTTGCGCAGCAGATGGCGGCCGGAGACGGATTGGTCAATGGTAGAGAGGTGGGGGATGACAACATTCGCCACACGGCTGCGCTGCGACTCCGAGCATGCCTCGAGCAGGCGCTGCACGACGTAGTTGGCGTACGTGTCCTGCATCATGAGAACGAGGTAGTTGTTCGTGTCACTACCGGTGGGGGCAGTCAGTTCATCCAGAAGGTGGTCGCGCTCGGCTTCGTCTGCGATGGCCACGACCTTTTCTGACACATTGCTGGCGAATTTGCTGCAGGACAGGGCGTAAACTTGCGGGATCAAGGCCTCAACAAAGGCGTGACGGAGGTCGGCAGGGGCGTTCAGGATACCGTGCTGCACAACGTAGTTGCCGTACTGATGGATTGTGAAGGAGCTCACAGACTGGAGCACCTTCTCCAAGATGGGGCGTACATTGATGGGTCCGCCCAAGGCGGCGACGTCCTCGCCCTTCTCCTCGAGCTGGCTGAGCTGGCAGCTGCGCTCAAAAGTGCGTTGAAGCACTCGGCAGCCGAAGGAGTTGCATGCGAGCTGGTGCAGCTTGGGGAGGAATTCATCGACAACGAACTGTGCGCGGCCGCAGCACACCTCAATGGCCTTTTGCACGACGTGGTTGGCGTTGGTGTCGAGAACGCACTCGCAGACGTGACCGCGGAGCTCTTCAATAATGCGCTCGCGATCGGCGGGGAGGAAGTTCTCGATGGCCTTCTGCATCACACGGCACCCAAAGGGTTCGCGGGAGTAACGCAGGAGGTTGCCATCTACGAGCCCGGTCAGGCGAGCCACCATGCCCGCCTCCGTCACCGTCTGCACGAGCTCGGCGGAAGGGGTAAAGTCGTTGAACAGGTGCGCCGTCGTGGCGCTCTCGTTCTTGTTGGCGTGGAGTCCAATCACGGCCTCCAAGCGTGGCGCCACCTCCATCATCTTCTGCATCACGTAGTTGCCGAACACATCCGTGCAGAGTTCCTCGAAGAGAGGAATGATCTCGTTGAAGATGGGCACCACGCAATCCGCACGCTCCAGCAGGCGCTGCACGAGTCGGCTGCCGTCTTGATCCTTGCTAAAGGTGGGGATGCAGGAGGCGATGTGGGTGTAGCTCCAGTCAGGGCGGCTCAGCTCAATATAGCGCGACAGACGGGCCTCTGCCGAGAGCGCGGCGACGTCGGCGGCGGTGTCGGTGGTCTTCTCGGCGTCGATCGCCTTCCGCGAGGGCGGGGCGACGGGCGAAGGGCGGGTCTTGGCAAGGTCCTCGCCGACAAAGGTAGGGCCGCCTCGGCGCGTCAGTGGGGGCAGCATGCGGGGATCGCGCGGCTGCTGGGAGTAGTAGAGCCGGTGGTATTCCTCCGTGTAGCGGTACTCTTGGCCAGGCTCCATCGCGTCATCGACGAAGAGAGAGCCGCTGGTGCCGGCAAGGGTCAGCACCATGGGCGCGGTCTCCGCGCGGCGCACCTCACGAGGATCAACGGCGGCGAAGAGACCCGGCTGAGTCGGTGAAAGGCTGAACATGTCCTCGCCATCTGCCATCGCGGCCCAGTCAATATCTTCCACACGGACACCGCTCTGGTTGTTGCCATCTGACCACATCGTCGTTGAGCTCTTCTCGTTGGACATCGAGACAGAACGAGATTATGAAGTGGGATGGGGAAGGGGGGGGGGTTACCAGAAGAAGGGTGGTCAGGCTTGAGAGCGTCTGTGAGCCTGATGATCGTGGTACTGTGTTCTGCGAAATGAGTACAACGCTGATGCCTCTCTTTCACAGGTTCAGATGTAAATGTGTTGGTGTTGGTGTTTTTTTTTTTTTTTTGTGTGTGTGTGAGTGCGACAAACGGACACAAGGGCAAACGGGAAAAAGTGCGAAGCTGAGATTTCTTCACTTAACTTTTTTGAGCGTGTGGGATTACTATTTAAGAATTTGAGGCGGTTTGGTCTCAAGTGCCGGCAATCCAGAGAATTCTGTTTGTTGCTGTTGGCGTTGCCTGTTTTTTTTTCTTTCTTTCTTCGTCTTCTCGGTGTCGTTTACGTTTTTGCGACTTGAAGAAAAGAGGAGAACCAGAAAAAAAAAGAGAGAAACTCAGCAAAGCAGAGTAGTGGAATGCGGAGAAAGTTTGCGCGTCACGAGATGATATGTGTTCTTGTTGTTTCTTTTGAAATGGTTCAGATGGTATTGTTGATGTTGTGAAGAATGTTGGCAAGTGTGTAAATGTGCACAGCGGTACCAACAGAGTGAAGAAGAGGAAAAGCATAGGAGGGGGTGGAAGACAAAGTGAGAAGTTCGGCGATGATAATGACGATGGATAGAGGGGGGGGAGAAAGAAGAAAAGCGGGCGAACGTGGCATGGAAGTACTTCCCGGGACGCCATCACCAAACAAAAAAACAGCAACAGAAACGGGAAAAAAAAAAGAGGAAGAATGAGTAACAGTGGCGAGAGCCTCGGATGCCGATACCACAGCCGCAACACCATTTTTCAAATGGCGTGCGAACAAGTGGTGGCATTCAGAGGGGGGAAAACGCTCGTGTACTCCTCATGTTTTGCTTTTTCTAGTGTTTCTTGTTTGCATTGTTTTTCGTGTTTGTGCTCCGGCATTCGTTCCCCAACCGGAAAAAGAAGTAAGCAAACACCATGGAGAGAAAAACGTTTTTTTTTCTTCTGTTTGATTCATCGAAACAAAAAATTGAATTGGCGAGCGAAAGATATGCTCTGTACAAGGCAGTGAAAGGAAAAGGCAGAAAAAAAAACACAAAAGGTAGCGCACCTGACGCAAGAAAGAAAGAAAAACAGAGGAAAACAAAAAAAAGGGAGAGATTCATATCTAATGGGCAACTGGAACTAAAGCAGTGCGGCAGAGAGACATGGTCTGCGCGGACTCCTTGCACACGCACAAGGCCCACCTCACATCACGGGCATCCTGTGCGCATCGGCGGCACCCGCAGTGCTCGGCATCGGCCTCCGCTTGTGAACCTCGATGATGGGCGCAGCTTTGCGGTAGGACGTACTGCGTGGTGTGCTCGCTGGAGACATGACCGCCGCCGTCGTCACGCGGCCAGCCGTTCGCGACGACTGCGCCCCGCTCGTTCGTGAGCGAGGCTGGGGTGGGGTGTGTGTGGGAGTCGTGTGAAGCGCTGTAGGCCGTGGAGAACACAGCTCGGGGGTTGGCTCTGGAACCGCGCACACCACCTTCTTCGAGCTCATGCGTTGAAATGTTGCAGGGGCGCGTAGCGGCTCCGCGTGAGCCTCGTCTGCTGTGATCTCGTTCGCCTGTGCCGGTGCCTCCACCGCTGCCGCCGCCCCTGATCGCCAGGCGTAGTTGTTGTTGGAATGGGCTGTCGTGCACGGGTAGAAGTTCGAGGTCAGGCGTTCAAACACACCCGGTGAAGCCGGGCCGCGGTGGGCCGTCTTCTGGCCTCGTGGCGTTGTCGGGCGGCGCTTCATGTTTCCAGAAGCGGGGGCGGCGTGTGGCCTGGCAGAGCGAGGCGTGGGCCCGGTGCGTGGAGTCGCAGCGATCTGCGGCGCACGTGCGGTGTCCACAGCTCTCTCCCATCGGCTTGGTGTGCGTTGAAGTCGCTCTGGCCTCTGCGCAGGTGCAGACCCTTTCGCAGCGGTGTAGGGGGCACGAGAAGAAAGTGGACGCGGGCTCGTCAACAGGCCTGCCACGCCACCGCCGTTCGTGGAGTGCAAGCGCTGGAACGACGCGAAGGTGGAGGCGGTGCGTGCAAACCCACACGGCGCAGACGGCGTGCGCGTAAAGTTTGTGGCGGTGGCTGCCCTCGTAAACCGTGCGCTCGGCAGCCCCGTCACCACCTGCTCAGGTCGTGCCGTGCGTGTGTTGTTGCGTCGAAGGGCATACGGTGCGTCTGCGACGGCGCCAACACCAGAGGCGATGGTCTTGCTTCGCTGAAATGCATTGCGTCTATCTTTGTCCGCGCCACCTTTGGTGCGGCCGGTGGGTTGGAGTTGGGGCGCGGGCTCCATGAAGGCAGTGCGGCTCGCCGTGTACTGAAAGCGAGTCTGTGTCGTGGCAGGCCAGAATGGGTCCTTGTCGAGCAAGCTGGGGTGGGTGATGTACATGCCACGCGCGGCATCCCACGCGGAGCACGGCTTCTGTGGAGGGGCCACGGCGGCGCGACGATGACCACGCTCCACCTGCGCTTGCAGACCGACGCGTCGGCGGCCTCGCGGAGTGCCTGTGCCGTTGGACGAGAGCGGGGTGTTGGCGCTGGTCAGGGCAGACGCATTCGTGCCTCGGGGCGTGCCGCGCGGTGTCAGCGTTTTGTCTGTTCCGCGGCTGACTCGCCCTGCCGCGCCGGTTGCGGCGTCGCGTGGAGAAGCAGGGGCAGCCGTGGCCGTGCGAGAGCGCCCGCCACCGCTCACTCGCTTTGTGGCGTACACCGTTGCGGAAACAGGTGTGATCATGGTGGTGGTGGTGGTATTCATCGCGGTGTTCGTCTGCGCGCCTTTGCGTTGCGCCGGCTGCGTCTCCGCCGCGCTCACCTTCTGTCGGACGTGCGCCAAGAAGGTTTTCCAGTCCATGCCACCCGGCGGTGGTGCACACGGCGAGACGCTGCTGCGCTGGAAGGACAGCTCCGTGTACGCCTTCTCCAACTCCATCTCGTTCTTCAAGACATTACGTCGATAGAGGTCGAGCAGGGCCTGGGCACGAGGATCCGTGCCGAGATCGATTGTTTCTGCCGCGGCCGTGGCGCTGTCCGGCGCGTGTGCTGGCTTCTGCAAGTCCACGTACTGCACAATGCGGCGCGCATTCGGAGGCGGGCACAGCGAGGGTGAGGTCGCGCGATCACCTGCTTCGTGATGCGGAGCAGCTGCAGCAGCTGCGGCAGGCGCCACGCCAGCGGATGCCATCACTTTATGCAAAGCGAGATTCGGAATCACGACGGAGATCGGAGCGGGACTGGCGGAGGGCGTTGGTGCGGTCACCGTTCGAGGCGTGTCCGCGAGCATCTCCGGCTCACGCACCTGGCGACGCGACGACACGGTCGCGGGCAAGTACGCGGAGCCGTAGCTGAGGCCTCGGCTGATGGCCACAGGGGAGGCATCTTCCTCCTCCTTGTGGACGCCACCAGCAGCAGTAGCAGCAGCAGCCTCCACTGTTTTATGCGCTGGGTTGTCCTGGTGCTGGCTCACGCTGTCGTCTTCGTCCTCCTCCGACGAGATGGGAGAAACGGTGACGAACGTACTGACAGAATCGCCGCGGACCGTGCCGGGGCCTCCCGC
This sequence comes from Wallacemonas sp. 195SL, assembly GCA_030849605.1. NCBI lineage: Eukaryota > Euglenozoa > Kinetoplastea > Trypanosomatida > Trypanosomatidae > Wallacemonas > Wallacemonas sp. 195SL. The sequence goes on along the minus strand of JASANS010002183.1, from coordinate 1,375 downwards.
ACCGGTCGCACGCCCAGCACTCGCGCGGTTAGCAGTGGCCTTCGCCGCAACAGAAGTCACCGGTGTAGTCGCCTTCTTTGTCAGAGCGGTGTTGGGGTTGGCGTGAACGGCGGGGGGCTTAGGCTTGGTCTTGGGGACAGCCTTCACTGCGGGGCCGTTCGCCGTGGCACGCGCGCGAAGACCAGCCTGTGCGGCCGGGCGCGCCTCTTCTGTGTCCACCTTCCGCGTGACCTCTGCAGGCATGGCAGGGGCGTTCGCGTTCTCCTTCTCTACCGGAGCATACGCACTCGCATCGGTCTTCGCCGTGTGCGTCGCAGGAAAGTCGCCTGGCTTGGCCGGCACCGTGTCAGTCGACGCGCGCGTGGATGACGGTGCAGAGCTCAGAAGCAGAAAGTACACAACCTCCGCCACAGGTGCACCCTTGTACAGCATCTGCAGCGCTTCGCAGCGGTCTGTCGCGGAGACGCGTGCTAAATGACGCAGTTCATCCGTCGAGAGCACCTCCTCTCCCGCGTACCTCTTGACAATGGCCTGGATCGAGGGTGGCAGCTGGGTGAAGACATTCCGAAGTTCAGGGTCTGCGGACGTGGCGTAGTAGCAGAGGCCACTCTTGCGTCCTTCGGTGCTGACCTGGCTCATAGCAGATGCTGAGTGTGTGCTGACGAGATCAGCAAAAAGAAGAAAGAAGAAAGCAAAAAAGGAGAGGGTGAGGGCGAGCCTGTTGTTATTGTTGTTGTTGTTTTTTCAAACTGTTATTATCACTCTCGCGAGTCAGTGCTGAAACTAGGTAGTACAGAGAATTGAAAACAAAAACAAAAGAAAAAGTTTGGGGAACTTTGTGATGGAAGAAAAAGAAAAAGAAAATATTGAATGTAGTGTGCGTCTAGAAGAAGAAAGGAAAGAAAGAAAGAAAAAAAAAGGTGTTTGTCTAAAGACAAATAGGGGCTGCAAACGAAGGAGAGAGAAAAAAATCCACGTATGACGGATGTGAATCTAATTGATGTAGAGATGGGGGAAAGACACTACGAAGTCTAGCCAGGGTGCGAGAAAACTGCACAGGAAAGACGCAAAGGGAGTGGGGAAAGGGAGCAAAAAAAAAAAAGGCAGCTGGTCTTCTCAATATGCAAGCCTACGAAAGATGGAGAAAGGAAGAAAGCACAGGAGGGAGTAAGAAGAAGAGATGAGAAACGGGACATGTAGAATGCAGCTGAGACGAAAATAGAGAGCGGGAGAGGAAGACAAACACAACACGGCACAGTTGTCGTCTCCACAAGCCTTCGTTGTGATGTGTGTTGGCGGTTTTGCTTCTTCCTCTTCGGTGCGCTGCTGCTCCACATTTTCACACTTGTGATGACGATCGCATTTCATCTCTCTC
>JASANS010002182.1:0-26232 GCA_030849605.1 Wallacemonas sp. 195SL | reverse complement strand
CGTTGTCCAGAACCTTGTGGAGTTTGTCAAAACCATCAAGAAGACCCCTGCTGTCGCGAAGGACACACCCGGGTTCATTGTAAACCGCCTGCTTGTGCCGTATCAGTTGGAAGCGTGCCGTCTTGTGGAGCGCGGTGTTGCCTCGTGTGAAGACGTGGACATCGCCATGAAGCTTGGCTGTGGCTACCCGATGGGCCCGTTTGAGCTCGCTGACAGCGTCGGCATCGATGTGCTGTGGCATATCCAGAACGGTTGGCACGAGCAGTTTCCGGAGGAGACGCTCTTCCAGCCGTCCAAGCTCATTGATGAGCGCATGAAGGCCGGCAAGCTCGGCCGCAAGAGCGGCGAAGGTTTCTACAAGTACGACAAGTCCGGCAAGCGCATCCAGTAAGGAGCGAAACTACCATCTGAGCGCCGCCTTTTTTCGACTAAAATAGACCAGCCGTGTTGTTACTGTGCGCGTTGTACACAGCACGCACGCCAGTCAAGTAGCGATGGGGTGTCCAACGCCCTATAAAACAAGACGTATACGCCAAAACACTTTTCGTTTTTTTTTCTTTTTTTTTGTTCCACTTGCGGTGCTCCGCCTGCGCGTCGTTTCGGTTTAGGCGTCATTCGCAGGTGGGCATCGGGGGCTTCAACGTTTCATATTGGACAAGACTTCCTTATTTGTGTCAGGCATCGCAGTTTCACGCCGGGTTGGCCTCGTGCCACGGCACTTCTTCTTTTTTTCTTCATTCCTGATGTGCGTGGCGCTGGTGGTCGGTCACAACAACGATGCTAGAGCCGGGAAAAGCACACCCACAATACCTACGGGCTCATCACAACTTTCACCGAAAACAAAACTTGATTCATTCATTGTTGTTAATTCGCAAGCTGCTCTTTTTCAAAGACAGTATTGAACGTGGGTCTCAGCAGCACCCACGGCAGCCATATGTCGGGGCGGCGGGGATAGGGGGGGGGGGGGGATTGCGACCGTGCTCTATGCTACTGACCAGCTCTCCAACCGCCTGTTCCGACAACACTTCCTCACGATGAAGTGCTGGGTTCCACACCAAAAGAAAAAAAAACACTAATGTATTGATCACACATGACCCCGAAAGGTTATTACTGCCCCCCCCCCCCTAAAGCAGTTCGTCCTTCGTCGCATGAACGTTAAGCCCCTCATTTTTGCTCTCCCATGTCTTGCCATGCCTCCTTCTAGCCCTCTCTGTCCGCTCGTCGTACTTTTGTCGCCATCAGTCGCACGCTCGGCACTCTGTCACCTGTTTCTGCATCAAACCCTCACAATACACACACACAAGTTTATTATCGAATTCAATTACACTTCTTTCCAGATCATGTTTCGCTGCTCTGGTTCTCTCTTTTACAAGAGCCTCGCCGTGTGGGGTGGTGGCACGATGGGCGGCGGCATCGCACAGGTGGCTGCGCAGTCTAACATCGCAGTCACGATTGTCGACGTGTCGCAGGAGCGCCTGGACGTGTCGCGCCGCAACATCGAAACGTCCCTCGCCCGTATCGCCAAGAAGAAGTGCGAGGGCGACGAGGCGAAGATGAAGGCGATGGTGGATGGCGTGCTCAAGAACATCACCTTCACGACCGACGAAAAGGCCGCCGCGGCGTCCGAGCTGGTCGTGGAGGCGATCGTGGAGGACATTGCGGTGAAGAAGGAACTGTTCGCCCGCCTTGACAAGCTCGCACCCAAGGAGACTGTGTTCTGCAGCAACACGTCGTCGCTGTCCATCACGGAGATGGCCTCCGCCACTGGCCGTGCCGACCGCTTCGCCGGTCTCCACTTCTTCTCGCCCGTCCCGATGATGAAGCTGGTGGAAGTTGTGCGCACTGACAAGGTCGATGAAGCCGTCATTGAGAAGCTCGTCAGCTTCTCGAAAACGCTCAAGAAGACCCCTGTTGTCGCGAAGGACACACCCGGGTTCATTGTGAATCGTCTCTTGATTCCGGCGCAAGGCGAGGCTTGCCGTCTTGTGGAGCGCGGTGTTGCCTCGTGTGAAGACGTGGACATCGCCATGAAGCTTGGCTGTGGCTACCCGATGGGCCCGTTTGAGCTCGCCGACAGTGTTGGCTTGGACGTTGGTCTCGCCATTGTCAGCGGCTGGCACGATCGTTATCCTGATGACCCATTGTTTGTCCCCTCTAAGATGATGGTGGATCTCGTGAAGGCCGGCAAGTTTGGTCGCAAGAGCGGCGAAGGCTTCTACAAGTACGACAAGTCCGGGAAGCGCGTGCAGTGAGACATCTTGTCTGATCACGATACATGCGTATTGCTATCGTATTTTGTAGGAAAGAGGGAGGATCGCATCTCCACTGGTCTCTCCCCTCCTCTCATTTAATTTACGTTCCCCATACGTTACCCCCCCCCCATTGTCGAATGTGCTTCTGAGTCACACAATGGGGAGATACCGTCCGCCCTGTGGCACGCCCGTACATGATGTGGTCCCGCTACTCTTTTGATCTCCCTCTTTTAGCGTTTCCTTTTTCAATTATGTTCTCTCTTTTTGTTTTCCTGCCAGCGTCACCTCTTTTTTGGTGTGGTGTGGCTGTCCGTGATGCGACATCACCCCCAAATACCAGAGGCTTTATTTTTTCTTTTCTTTTCGCTTTCATTTCACTGATGTTCCGCAATAGCAGCAAAACATCAGAGTCTCGGGATTGTCACAGGTACACAAAAACGAATTGCTCTTCACTGGTTCCCCACCTGCTGGATCTGACACACTTTTGGTATGTTGGTGTGTGCGAGCGTTCTTGAATACGCACGCATTCCAATTGCTGGCACGTCTTCTACATAAAGGTGAAGTCCCTTTTCTGTCCATCTGGGTAATGAAAGGTGTTCGTTCATTGCTGATCTGGCTTCTCTCTCTCTCTCTGTCTCTGTGGAGCATCGTTTCGACTCTCTTACTCTCACCCTGTACCTCAATCCCTACTGAATCATCTGATAGAATAGGTTTTTGTTTTGTTTCCGATTTTTCTGTGTGACTACGTGCGTCATTTTGCTTTACTTTGTTCTTTTTGTTTTCATCCCCCCCTGTGGCACATATTTACTAGTCACCAGTGTATCCCCTGCTGTCACCTGCGTGCTTTCTGCGCTCTTGTGCCTATACGGGGACTTGCTGGACGAATACTTGACGCTGAACTCCTGCGACACACACACACACACATCGACACTGTGAGAGCCTCATGCAACAGGCTCGTGCGTACCATGCCGACGTCTCTGGAGCCGCTGCGGTGAACGAAACGAGTCAAACCGACGTAGCGACTAAAGACAGTCCGTCAGAGCACAATGAATCACGACTGATCGACGTGAATCTCAATGAGATCGTTGCTGACCCTCGCAAGGGGCTCTGCCCTGTGACGCTGCGCGCCACTGACGAGCAGCTACCAACCTTGCGTGATCATTGCACGGAAGATGCTGTACAGGCAGCAGAAACCACGAGTGCGGCGGACGTCAACGACGACCTGCAGGAGTCTGTTGTCGAGTCGCGGATTCAAGGCATGACGGTAGACACCTCCGCCGTGCAGCGGCAGCGGTTTCGCTCTCTGCAAGTCGACGTCGAGAACGACGCGCAAATGCCCGTTCCTTTTCCCATTGACCGCGAAACATTTCCCGTGCCCTCCGCGTGCCTCGACGATGCGTTGGTTGACGGCCAAACGCAGTTGTGGACCCCAGGGAAGCCGCTGCGTATTGCCTACGTGACGTGGAACCTTGCAGCAAAAGAGCCCTTCATGCCAGACGTGGCTGCGTTTTGTGTGCGTCCGAACGCGCACATTGTCGTTGTCGCAACGCAAGAAAATGGTGATTACATCGGCTCCAGCAAAGGGCAAATGCAGTGGAGCAAGAACCTGGCGACGGAGTGCTTGCATGACCGATACACTCTCGTGAGTCAGACCGTCATGTGGGCGCTTCATCTCGTCGTCTTTGCCAGATCGCGTGATGTCGCCAAGTACATCTCCCACGTCCACGCCTCTTCTGTGAAGACGGGCGCCAAAGGCGTGAGCGGCAACAAGGGCGGGGTAGCCGTCGGATTCTCGGTCTCGCTGTCACCACTGCTTTGCACGTCATTTGAGACGGTCTCTTCATCACCCGAAAGCACCGCACCGAACCCACTCAGTGCCGAAACCGTGGCTATTATCCACAAAGACAGACCGGAGTCCATTGTGTCGGTCGTCACGCCGAAGCTTCACGCCTCTACCTTGCCAGACGGCTCCGCGACGACAGCGCAGCTGCCTGACCTCAAAGCACGCGGAGACCAATGTGATCATACGAACGACTCTGACAGAACGGACCCCGCCCAGAACTCAGCGGCCGCACAGATATCTTCGGGACCGTCGCACCTCACATTTCTGTTCGTGAATGCACACTTGGCGGCGCACCAGGAAGCTATCGCGGACCGCAACAGGGGATACGCACGCATTGTTTCTCAGCTCAAAGTCGGCACACGCGGCAAATATAGCAAAGCGTTCAAACAGTTCGGGAAGAACGCCAGAAACGGACGTGTGCTGTACAAAGTGAACACGCAGCGCCGCGGACTTACCATGACGGCGGTGGAGGGCGAGCAGCGACCACAATCCGCGCGGTTAACGCGCGTGCACTCGACGAACGGAGTAGATCTTTTTCAACTTCCCCACAGTGTGCCGAGTGGCACGCAAAAACACGAGCTTTCCACCCTAAAGGCTCGCGACGTCACGGAGGGGTTCGATTTGACATTTTTTGGCGGTGACCTCAACTACCGTTTGAACGGCACCAAGGACGCGCTGGAGCGCATTATTGACCAGCACAAGGACATTCGATCTGTGCTGATGTTCAACGACCAACTCAACATTGAACGGCAGCGGGGACGTGTTTTCCCGGGGTATCGCGAGGGGCAGCTGCTCTTTCGACCGACTTACAAGTATGACGTCAAGAACGGTGCGCTCGGCGACACGTACAACACCGGGAAAAAGAAACGTCTTCCAGCTTTTTGTGATCGTGTTCTGTACAAGAAAAGCCATCAATCTCGTGCCCGTCAGGTGACGTTGAGGCTGTACACCGATGTGCGGCCGGTGCGATCCAGTGATCACAAACCGGTTGTTGCACTTTTTGATGTCGAGACCGAGGAGTATGAGTGGGTCTAGCAGATGTAAACCGGAAGACCCAAAGCATGTCTGTCTGTTTTCTCTTGTTCCACACCCACTTTTAAGCATTCCGGTCAACTTAGTTTTTTTTTTCACTGCCTATCTCCTTTTCATTTTTGTGTTTTCAGTGTTTTGTGTATTCAGGCGCACAACACACATCATACTGCGAAAAGTGTGTGCCAACGGCACTTGCTCTTATGTGCACACATACGAACGCTGAACAGCTGTCTCTCCTATGTCGCGCTTCCATTTTATTTCTCTTTTTTTTTTCTTCACAGCTGATGACAGCATGCGTGCATCGTGTTCTTTGCCGTTTGTAGTTTTTTTTTTTCATTTTCCTTTCCTTATTGGCTTTGATTTCTGCCGCTGATGTGACTGTCTACCCTGGATTCGTGCCGATTCTTTGTTCTTCCTCTTCTGTTTGGCACTTTGGCCTTTCTGTGCGCTTCTGGTATTCCGGGTTTCGACATGTCTGCGTGTCACAAAAGACAGAGGTGAGCTGTCTTGCTTGTTTATATAGACTCTGTATATTCTTCTTTTGTTTTTTTTTTACTTCTGTGTTTGTTTGCATCCCATTCGCCTTCTATAGCTGGTTTGTGAAATCAGAGTAGTGCGCAGACACACTGTCCGCCCGTCCCATGTTGTTCTTTGCTTCTTGCCTCTTTCTCTTCCTTTCTTTTGTCCTTGGGCGTACAGACACAACGCAACACAAAGTGCACTACTTTTGTTGGCCCGATGATCTCTCGTGCCTCCTTCCCCCCTGTCGTTCTCACGAGTGGAGCTAGTCATGCTTTGCCGCGTGAAAGTATTTCGCACTGCTTCGCAGCACACCTACTCTTATCCAATGAACTCACACGCATACTGTTTACTGTGACCCCCCGCCCCCTTCTACCCTGGTTCTCTTCGCATCTCCCCCTTTTTTTTTTTGCATGTCGTTGCAGTTGACGTAACTCCACTTTTGACACCTACAAACGATTCATCTGCGACTACGTGGTGCGCCACCAAAAAGCTTGTTAGTACCGCATCCACTCATCACCCCCTCTGTTCCCTTTTTGCTTGCTGTGGTTGTTGCGCAGCGCCATTGATGTCTTACAGCCGTTCTGCTTCCCTGGCAGGCCCCAACGGCTCCGGGTGGTATGAGGCCATCCCCGACAAACTCGACAAGGTCATTCGGACGTACTTTAAAGCTGCCGACCAGAACAAGGTCTCCACGTACGTGACTGCAGGGCAGCGGCTTGTGGGCCTCATCGCGCCGCACGCGGGCATGTCCTATTCTGGGCGAACCGCATCCGAGGCGTACAACGTTCTGCGCCACTACCTGTATGACGCCAAAACGCCCGGCCCGCAGGTTAAGCGGATCTTTATTCTCGGACCGTCGCACCGGAAGGCATTCGATGGCGTGGAGATTTCAGACGCGAGTGCGTACGAGACTCCCTTTGGACCCATCAGCGTGGACCGCGACGCGGTGAAGGCAATCGCCCGCACATTTGAGGACTTGCGCATCCCTGTCGCACTCACAGCGCGGCGCACTGACCAAGAGGAGCACTCTCTGGAGCTACAGACCCCGTTTCTCTCTCACATTTTGCACTACCCACCGGACGGCACAGCAACGGCAACTCCTCCGGCCATCGCTCGAGTAAAAATTGTGCCAGTGATCGTCGGCTGGGCGGACAACTCACTGGAGGAGGCCATCAGTACCGCTCTGCGACCGTATTTGGAGGACAGTAGCAACTTCTTTGTGTTCAGCTCAGACTTTTGCCACTGGGGCACCCGCTTCGGGTACACATATCACTACCAAAAACAGCAATATCCCAACATTGGCGACGCCATCATTGCCATGGACCACAAGGCCATGGCTGTTTTGCACGAGCGCGACTTGGTAGGCTGGCGCGAATACCTCAAAACGACGGGCAACACCATCTGCGGCCGACACCCCATCAGCGTCGGCGCGTACTGGTGGTGTGCCATGGTGAAGGACCCCTCCGCGTTTGCTGTTGATTTTGTGCACTACTCGCAGTCCAGCAAATGCGCATCCACATCGGACTCGTCCGTCAGTTACGCCTCCGCCGTGATTTCGCAGCGGATTGTTGCGTAATCCGGTCCCTAAGAGCGAGGGAGAAGGAGAGAGAGACTCGCCCAGTTGGAACTGGGCCCTCGCGTTGGCCATTTGCTAGCTTCATTCACTCACCTTGCTAGTTTTCTTTGTGTTTGTTTCAAAGCTTCGCCTGCTTTTGTTATTATTATCGTCGCGGTCATCACTTGCCATCATGGAACCAACCTATCGAACAGGTAGATTCTTGGGTCGCTTTTTTTTTTCTTTTTTTTTTCTGTGTAGTCAGAGGTGGCGGTTTTCGCCGCACGTTAAACAGTCCGGCCAAGTCATAGAAAATATTTCTCAGAATCGCAGTACAAGGCCATTGACACCGTCGTGATCTCTGCTTCAGGCCACAGCAACTTTCGAGTGTTCCTGACCGTCACTGCGGCTATCCGTTGCGTGGTCTAAGACTGTCTGAGATCGGAGCAATTCCTCTCTCTCTCTCCCCCACTTCCTCCTCCTCTCCTTTCTGCACTCCGCCTCCCGTTTCAACTCTTCTTTCCTCCGCTCTGTTGGAATGTCTCTCTTGCAATGTGTTGCGCCTCCATGTGGACTTGTCCCTAGAGTGGCACAGGATTCACTCAACACAGATTCACACCTATGGTTCCGGTGCCGTCATACTTTGCCTGACTACTGTCGTTTTTATTTATTGGGGGGTTTGATTTATCTTCCTCTCCGTTCGTGCTTGGTCATCTCGGCTCTACTCGTGCCAACTGTTTTCTCTCCCTATTCTATTTCTGTTTGCTTGATCTAATCTAGCTGTTGCGCCAGGTCACGCTGCATCATGAAGAGCCGTCGTCGTAATCTCAGTCGCGCTGTAGATCCGCTCCCGTTTGACTACAATTTGCTCAGTCACCTCTACGTCCACAGCGACGGTAGTGACGTCATCGACTATGGTGGCTTTGCGTCCCGCGAGGAGAGTGAAAAAAAGCTGGCTGAAAACTTTCTGCGCCAAAGCAGCTTCATCGCACCGCCGCTCACAAGCCCTACCGAACCCAATGACGACGTCATGGAAGATGAGGGTGATGTGGGAAACGGCACCTTCCTGCACCTGCAGATACACACCACCGGTGCCACGTCCTCCATGGCAAACAAGTCGGCTGAAGCTCCCTCGTCCTCCTCTAACCTGGTCCGCATTGAGGATACAGCGGAGCATATTTGGCTGCTCGCCCAGACAGACCCCAAGCAGGGCCCCTTTGGACGCATGTTTCACAACGCCAGTGATCTGTTCGGCTACCTCGAATCCCGCAAGTACGCCTTGCCCGATGCAGGTGGGCGTACGGCCTCGCCCACAGTCAAGTCGCCTGTCGTCGGTGGCGCAGACGGAAACTTCCCGGGTGCCTCGCCAGCCAAATGGTTGGATATTCAGCATCCGGCTGGCGATGAAGAGGCCATGTCGCGGTACGTGCAGTCCGTGCTGGAACGATTTCCCATCACGGAGGATACCCTGGAGCAGTGTCTCTACCTGGCCTCCCAAGACCGCATTGATCTGAGCCACCTCACGGCCGACGCGTCCGGCTACATGTTCATCACCCTCGCGTGCACTCCCCTCGTTGACCCTAGCAGAGCCAACGCGGAGAGCAAACAGGCACAGGACGACACAAAGGACCGGAAGCGGCGCAAGCCCGCACGCCTCGTCCGTCACAACGCCAGCAGCACCAAGAGCGTGATGGAAATGCGGTTCGATTCCGTTCGCTTCGGCACGCCGCGCTCTGAGGTGCCCGAGCCCGTGGCGGTGGGGATACTCTTCTTCCAGGACTGGATAATCACCATTCACGAGGAACCCTTCGCAGAGATGGACGATCTGCTGCGTATGATTCAACTGCAATGCTCTCCCCGGTTTGCCCAGTACGCACTCCGCACAGAGCCGATCCGCCGATTTACACCTGCGCTCATTCTGACCAGTTTGTTGCAAATTGCCGTAGGGCACCACGTCGACAGCGAGCTGCTGGCCGTCGCGGTGGACGAGCTCGGCGACCTTGTCTTTGAGCCAAAGTCAAACGCGAAAGATCAGGAGAAGGTCTTGCGTTACATCACCTCGGTGCGGCGCTGCTTTGGTGAGTGTGGTGCGGACGTGTCCCGCAGACAGGCTGTCGTCGCCGCTTTGATGCAGCCGACCGTGGCTCAGCTGCCTGTGTTCGCCGACGTCAAGGTGCGAAAAGATCTGGAGAACATCGTGGCCCACTTGGAGTACGTTCTGTACGAGCTCACTGAGTGCCGCGACACGGTAGCTGTGGCCAACTGGCATCACAATGTGGCCCTTCAATGGATTTTGCTTCGACGTGGCAACAGCGCTCTCCGCATGGTGCTGCTGTTGACAGAGATTTGCAACATTATGTACCCCATCGTCATGTTTCAGACCCTCTACTCCATGAATGTGCCGGTCCCGTTTGACTCGGAAGGCGACCCACCTAGTCGCTCGCGTGTGCCGTGGATTGTGCTTGGGTGTATTTTTCTTGTGTTCCTCGCAGCGTGCTCGCGTGCCATCTGGGGGTTACTGACTCGCCGGTCTTTCAAGACCCGCATGCTTGCCTGATTTCTCTTCTCGCAGTGCGGGCATCAGTGCGCAACCACAACCGCCGCAAGGAAGCAGAGATTGCGCTTCTCACTGCTTCATCTGGGTTGTTGACGGCCGCTCGCAAATGGAAGCTGCTCGTCTCCCACTCTTACCTCCGTTCTTGTCTGTAATTCACAGTCCCCTCTTTCTTTGTTGATTGAGTCTGTTGAGTCAACACAACATTGGCACTTCGCAGTGGTTCTGTCCGTGTTTCGAATGGTCTTTTCTTTTTTTTTTTCTCTTTTCATTCCGTTGTTGGGGCGTTTTGCTCACTTCCGTAGAGCCCTCTACCGGAGTTCCCCACGTACCGTTCTGCAACTGCCAACTGCCGAGCAAAAATAATAATGATAATAATCTAGTTGCTCTTTGTTTCCACTGTTCTTCCCGGCATGCCTCGGTGTTCGCGTCTCACCGTGCGAACCCTTCCACTCACTTCGCGAATCACGCCGGGGGACACACTCGATCCGGACACCATCGCCTGCTAGCTTTTCATGCACTTCCCGTGTAGTTGCCGAGGCTTCCGGCCCTGTAGTCGATTGCCGTCATGCGCGATTCTCCTCGGTTTTTATGTCTCAAGTCACCTCTCTTCGTCTCGCCACCCACTCAGTTCCCAATCGCGCTTTCTGACCCCGCCTCCCTCATTCATTCAACGCGCGTTAGTGAAGATCTTCATACCGCTCAACGGGAGGATTTACTAGAGGTTATCACTTTTCCAGTGTCTCGGTTGGGTTTTTATTGCGCAACCCTGCACACACCACCCGGGCACAACAGGTTATCACCACACACAGAGATAGAGAGACCTTCGACGCAGCATGTTTCATCGAACAGCACTGTCCAGCCGCAGTGCCGTGGCTTTTTTTAACATGAAAACCTTTCACGGGCGATACAAGACCGCAGTGGAGCCCGGGACTGTTCACAATATTTTTTCCACACAAGTGATGCCCAACGACCGACTGATGCAGCAGTCGCGCGCAGGTGCGGGTGCGGCGCGTGTGCTCCTGATCAACAGTCGTCAGATGGTGAAGGGCGTGTACTCGCCGCTGCTGTGCATGACGCACCCCAGCCTGGTGCCCGGCGGTGACAGTCCTCTTGGCGTGACGGTGGAGTCCTACCTCGCTGCCATCGGGCCTGCCCCGTCTGGAAAATCAACGAAGCGCGCCAAAGAGGAAATGCCTTCTGTGATGGTGACCGTTTCACACCCTAACGGGCTCGCTATTTGCTCGTACAGCGCCAACGGTACGCCAAACTTCCAGGTACGCAACATCTGCTTCGACCCGCTCGTCGCGTCGACTGGAGAGACCGCTGGCGAGGCGGCAGCCGTAGCCCCAGCTACGCCAAGCGCGGCGTCGCAGCTTCAGGAAGGCATGGGTGCGGCCTCTGCGGAGATCATCGCATCTGTTCGCGTGCCTGACCCGGTGCTTGACGAGCTTGTGGACACCATGAACGGACTTTACGACAAACACCTCGCCGCCTGCAGCACCTTTTACTTCGTCACGCACGATCGCGCCTCCATCACACTCGACGCCTTACGGAGGGCATTCAGGGCGCGGGACGACTCCGCCCCAAAGAGCCGCGTGGCACTTGATGATCGCCGCTGGGTCGCTATGCCGGAGCTCGCCCTCCAAGGCGGGCACAAGTCAGCACCTCTCTACGCCCGTGACGCGACAACCCGCAGCAAGATTGTTAACCCTGCCGGTTTGACGGCTGCGGTATGCCGTGGCCAGCTGGAGCTAGATTACGTGCCCAAGGACCCTAGTGAGTTGACACCCAAAGGAGCGCAAACAGCACCACCCAGTGGTTCCAACGGTGCCGGTGCTCCGCGAAGCTGAACCAGTTCTTACGGGTCGCTCTGCGTGTCATTCATCGTTTGAGAGCACACACTCAAGCACACAACATACTTGAGCGTTGCCACACTAGATCGAACATCATTGTTGTCATATCAAGATTGCCTAACACGAGTAGCTTAAACTGTTTCATAGATATTTCATCCACATAAAGAAACCACAAGCTGTCACAAGTCGCATTCCTGATGAACCACACCTCCCCCATCGATTTTGGAGGTTCATGAACCTCGATTCACCAGTCGTGGGCGACACAACTTGATCCATCTCGCTCGTTTCGTTCGGTTGCTTAGGCCACAACTGTAGCTAAGTAGCCCCCCCCCCCCCCCTGTCTCTCTCCCGCCATGAGTGCGTGCTCAACCGATGCGCGTGGCCATCGCTGTGATGGTGTCGTTGATTCGACGCAGAAGGAACGTGCGGCGGCGTTTCGCATGTTGCTCGTGCCCCCCCCCCCCCACACACACACCTCAATTCTGACTCGCGCCTTTTTTCTTCACACCGTTTACCTCTTTTCTGGTATCAACTCATGTTTGCTATCTTTTTGTTTAATTGCGATTTATTTTGCTGCTGTCACTGCCACGTTCCAGCTGTGGTACCACACAACAACAACACCCAACAACGTATAATTGAGTCAAGCCAAGTAGATCGTGGGCAGCCTCAGCACCTCTCACTCCCACTCGCTTTACCCTCCCCAATAGCAAATCCTGAATCTCTAGGCATCCCTCTGTATCCACACCATGCGTCGCGGACTCACCTCTGTCGCGATCGCGATGACCCCTGCTGTCGTCCTCGCGACCCCGCAGCGCCACATCATCGCCGCCAAAGGTATCGTCGAGAACCGCGTGCAGAAGCACTATTCCAACCGCACCGTAGATGAATCCAAGGCTGAGCACGAAGCTCAGGTGGAAAAGAAAAAGCACCCCAACCCTCAGAGCAAGAAGGAAGCCTTGAGCCACCTCACCCAGCAGTGCAGCTACGAGTACGTGCCTGAGTTTCAGCGTTGGGCCAACGACATGATGGCTGTTTATAGTGATGTCCAAGGGTATGGACACGACATGGCGTACCACTATCACCGCATTTGGAAGGCGAAGAGCCTCACCCGTCGCGGTGTGGAGGACGGTAGCGGTGCGTTTGATATCGTCAAGGTTCATCCACGATAAGGAGCCAGGAAGATACTGGTGCAACATGAGTGCAGAACTTAGCTAGTGGATATGTAGTAATCCCTCCTTCCCTTTCCTTGAGATCAAGACAAGCGAACCGCCGACACGAGGGCCTTTTTGATGTCGCATGGATTGTTTTGACGTTTCTCTAGTGTAGCCAGGCAAGAAGAATAGGAGAGAGCTGTCGTTGATTATTGAGTAGTTTTTTTTTTCCCATTTGCTGTTTTCCATCCAACTTGTTTTCAAACACCCCCCCAAAAAAAAATAACAACAACGCCAAAGGATCAAAAACAAAACAAACAAATAATATCCAGATCCGGTGTTATTCGCACTATCATGCACTGCAAATACTGGCCGGAAGTCGTTCCCTCTTGCGGGCGTGCTGGCAGTCACGGCAGCGGACGCTAGGGATACTAGACCAAAGAAAGACTTGCTCATATCGAATTGGGTGTTGCCAGTGCTGAGCACTCCAAATAGCTGGGCCGGCACGTCCAACGATGCACACCGGATATGCGTTCGTTCGTCGGGCTCCTGTGGGAGTTGGGTGGACTCCTTTTCGGTGTAATGCTCATCTCAACCTCAGGCGTGACTCGCACGCTCACTGTGAACACACTGCCACATGTTATTGACCCATACTCGCACCTCACGTTTCGCTTTTTAAAATCTTCCGCACCGTGTAGAGTACCACCTTCTTTTCAAAGATCCTCAAAAAATTGATATCACAACGTACACAGCCGCTCCCCCAATGAACGTCCGAGCGCCATCAAGAGGGACGCAGGCCGCGTTAAGAGCGCGCCGATTTCCGCTGGGTTGGCGCTTCGCCCTGGCGTGCTTCCTGTTCCACCTCACAATGGCTGTAACCATCCGCGGCGCGGAGGCACCTGACGAGTGGTGGCAAAGTGCAGAAGTCGCCTATTATTTGGTCTTCCGCAAAGGTTCGCCAACGTGGGAGTGGCGGCAAGGCATTCGCTCTGTCTTTTTCCCCTCCCTCTTCGCCATCGGCTTCAAGCTGCTCCAAGTGCTCAAACTGGATACCCCACGTGCACTGTACCTCTCCGAGCGTGTCACGCAAGCTCTTATTCTCACAGGCGTGCATGTGACGATGTGCTACTTAGCGCAGCGACTCGAGCAGAAATTGGAGGATGAGGTCGGCCCTCCAGAGCCAGCCGCCACCAAGACGCCGCGGCGCCACTCGCTGCTTCGGAGCTTAACCGGCTTCTTTTTCTCCACCTCTCTCGTCGTGACCGTCGCGCGGGCTGGATGCATACAGTGGTACTTTGTCTTTGCCGGTGTGCGGGCCTACTCCAACGTCACGGAGGCCCTCTTTTTTCTACTCGCTCTCGTCCCCACCAGCCTGCCGTGGTTCCTGCTATGGGCCGGCTTGGCGTGCGCCACACGCGTCACGGCAGCTATCTCACTCATACCCGTCTTCGTCGATCACTATCTGCGTCTCATTCGCAGCCGGGGGCTCGTGAAGGGGACCCTCCACGCCGTCGTGACAACGACGCTTCTGGTTTGCGCCATCTCTGCGGGCATTGTGACCGTAGACTACCTCTTCTACCAGCGTATCCTCTTCACACCCTACGAGTTCATCAAGAGCAACATTGGCGACAATGTGAGCAGCCTCTTCGGCGAGCACCCAGTCCATTGGTACTTTGTGCTGGCGCTTCCGCTTATGGTGAATATCCACTACGTGCTTTCCTTTGCAGCGTCAGTCGTGGCGAAGCGCATCGGTGCAGGTCCGCGGACCCAGCACGACATCCGCCTCTATCTCAGCTGCCTCGTTTGGACGTTGGCCGTGCACAGCTTTGTGCCTCACAAGGAGATGCGCTTTGTGTACTCGCAGGTTCCCATCTCCCTTCTCTTGGGCTCGTTCGTGACGGCGTGCGCAGCGCGCTACCCCTCAAAAGTGTTCGGGAAAGCTCGCACTGAGGACATGGGTGCGTCGCGGGGCCAGCACGCGGCTCGAGTGCTGCGGTGGGCCCAACTGGGGTCCCTCGTGCTCAACGTTGTGTTGCTGATCGTGGCAGGCTTCTTCGTGCGTGAAGGCTGCCTCGACATCATGGCGGCTGTACGGAATGGGCCATACCACTACAACACACTCGATTCAGTCACGCACTGCTATTTGTTGCCAGGATACAGCCAGGTACACGGGAAGGTGAACGCGCTGGGCTTTGTCGACTGCCCGGTTGTGCTCGACGCCGCCGGCCAGCTCAGGCCCACAGAGGATCAGCTCGTGCGCCGTGACGATGTGCGGTTCGTGTGGTGGAAGTACGCGCGAAAAGAACTGCCGCCGACGGACACTGACAACGCGACGGCTGTGGCTCAGTGGTACGCCACTGCCCGCAGTTTACCGGCTGTCTCGTCTGCACCGGCGGACTTGCCGGACGGCATCATTCTATTCCAGGAGCTCGCAGAAAAGGTGCAACACGACTTTCTGGAGCCTCGTGGCTACGTTCTTGTCAAGCGTGTTCATCACCTCACGTTCGTCGAAGATGAAGGCTTCCACATTGACTTGTGGCGCCGCGGTGCGGAATCGTAGCTGTCATTGTGGTGAGCGATGCTGCGGTTCTCAAAACGAGGCAAAGCAAAAAGGCGTGACACAACATTGGAAAAAAAAAACAGCATTTTGATTGATAACTACTGGCAGTGCGCAAAGAGGTTGTGTCAGATGCTAAGTCACAGCGGCCCGTCTTTGATGCTCAGCGCGTAGTTATGGATGTTCTTATTTTCCTCTTTTGCGCTTGTAGGGTCGTGTTCGGCATCTCTCCATCATTACGAAGAGTTTGAAGGCTCATGTACTTCTATTTCCAGAATACATTCGTATTTTTCCCTTCGCACGACTCGGATTCCTTTTTAGCCCTATTTTCCCTCTATTTTCTCCAACAAACAATATGCTTCTCATTCAACTGTTATTTCTGGCTTCATGAACAAAGACAATAACACAAAACAGTACATCTACGTTCTGCTGCACACATTGCGTGCACGCTTGAGTTTAATCAGCTCCGCCCTCCTGATGTCAAAAGCAGCGGAATAAATTCGGGGAGTAGAGTTGCGCCCCCGCCCCCCAAACCAGTATCTGTGCGCCGGTGCTGGCTGATTGTTAATTGAACAGGCATACACGGTTCCATTCCCCACATCTCTGACCTTTCTCTGTTTCCACCCTCTCCCTTTCTTTTCTTTCGTTCATTGCGGATGTAACGCGACATAGCATCGACACGCGAGGGTTCCTCCATCAGTGAGTTGTGTCCTCCAAGTGGTCACGTGGGAAACAAAAGAGAACGCAGCGGTGGTCGAGCCCATCCCCCCTCACGCAGAGGCAGAAACAGCGATGCCGCCCACTCAGAGTGTGAATCGAGATGTGGCGCAGCAGTATGCGCTGCAGGAGCACGACGATGCCGTTGTCTGCTCTTTCGGACCCGACTTTTTCTTCGGCGCCCGATTGGGTGCCGCTGTGGGGGGTGTCTTCTCGTCCTGCCTCGGCTTCTACACGTACAAAAAGCTGCAGGCGGATCAGCAGCTGGTTGATTTTGAAGCTGGCCTCAAGCGCGGACAAAGAAACCCACATCATTCTTCCTGGGTGATCGCGCGTGGCATTCGTACGCAGCCAATGATGACGATCGGCTGTATCGCGTTGGCAACCACCTCACTCTTCAAGTGTGTTAAATTCGCCCTGGCGCACGCCCGCTGCCGCGAATTTCAAATGGATGACATTGAGTTCGCAATGCTACAACAGTGGAGTGCCAAGGACCCAGTCCGCGCGAAGGAGCTAGAGCGACTCGAGGCCGAGGCACGTGGTGTCACCAGCCCCCAGCGTAGTGCATCAAAGACGTCGTCGAAACCGCCTCCGCGGTCAGTGGACGAACTCATGCGAGCGGCCGAAACTGCCAAATATACTGCCCGCCGCCCGCCCACCTACTACGATGGCATGGCAGTGGGCCTCATGGGGTCCATCATGGACTGTTATCTCCCGCAAAAGCCGTTGCCTGGCTACTACCACATGCACCTAGGCTGGCTGTGATACTGCAGCCGTCTTCCTTCATTCCTTTCTTCACACACAGCATCACTGACAACACCAAGTACAAGATGATAGAACAGCGACCCGGAGTCAATAGGCTTCGCAACAATTATCCAGGGTCGTGGCGGAGACACACACACACACCACATTTTGTTTCTCCTGATTTGTACCTACAACAGATCACAGCCATGCGATCCGGGGTGTGCCTCTTCATCGGCACACCCCACTTTTCACTCAACTGGTCTCCACTTTCCCCCGACAGTGTGCGCCGAACAATCTCATACCTCATACACCGTCCCCTCATTCACAACCTCCGATCTCTCTGTCATTTTTTCTTGACCCCTTTTAACTACGTCCCAATAAGAAAACGTGACGCCCACTTCGTCAACTTTTCTTTTTTGTCGTTTTCTTTTCTTGCCCTGTGTGGGTGTGTGCGTCCGTGTGCTCGTCAGTCATAGCAACGCTTTTCGCTGACTCACGTGACCCTCCACCCCCCCCCCCCCCGGTCCCCCTTTTTTTTTCCTATCTTTTCTTCTCATCATTCTGCCGAGTACCCTGTCGCACGATGAGCCAACTGAGCGCTTCCATAGAGCGGCCTGCGGGGACCTCTTCTCCGAACGGCACGCGAACTTCTATTCGCGTGATTGGTGTGTACGGCTCCGATGAAGCACCGGGTCCGGCGACGGCAAGCCGTGCGCATAAAGTATCCATTTTCGCCCCTTCCAGCGAAAGCGCGTCACCCACTGACCGCAACCCATTCACACCCACGATGGGTGGCACGCACTTGTCACAAGACGGCTCCAGCTCCACCGAACGTCGTGCAAGGCGTGCGAGTGAGGATGGAAGTGTGTGGCGCAGCGACAACACGTCCGCAGGAGGCGACGATCCCGCTTCGCGATTGTCCATGTCTGCTGCGCCTGTGCGGCCCACCATTCCACTGCACTTTGCCACGTGGGCAGGTGCGCAGCATGGCAGTACCTCGAGCATCGCCCCTGGTTCCGAGCATCGTGCATTAGAGAACCAATCGTACCTCCAGAGCCGACTGGGCGCGGCAAACAGTGCACTCATGCGACAGTTTTCGGGGACGACACCATCACTGCCCACTGCGCTCGCGAACAACAAGGACGAGGAGCGAAACGGGACTCCGAACGGATTCTTTTCTCCCTTTTCGGTCGGTGCCGACCACGACAGCCGCGAAATCACCCTCACAAACAGCTCCGAGGCGGATCGTCCGACGTCCCGGCGCGGTGTATTTGCGAGACGCATGAATCAGCTCGCTGACGCGCGCGTCTCGGTGTACAGCGTAGCCGATGCAGGCTTTTTGGTAGAATGCGACGCGGAACAGGGATCGAAAGACGAGCAGTCGGGCGACGGTAGCTCGGGGAACGTCTTACGCGCTGAGAGTGGCTCCGTGTCTCCTGAAGAGCCACTGTGCCGGACGAGCACCGCCGTCTCGACCCAGGAAGGTGTTTCACTCGGCGGCGTCGTATTGGACGGCTCTGTCCCGTCGAATTTGCCGCCGGAAATTGAGAGTGCGCACTACCCCGTACCCATTGAGGACACCGCAGTCATGCCCATTCACCTGTCAGAAAGCGCCGCCCAACTGACCACCTCCTTCATGTCGCTCTCGTCCGTTGGTGATCGAGGACAAACCGTGACGATATTTCCGCCGCCGGATTACGTCCCGACAGAGAGGCGCGGAACTGGCGCCTCGCCGTCTGACGCGCTGATGCTCCAGGTACCGCGCGGTCATCTCGGCGCGCCTGGCCCGCGCTCGTGGGGTGCGACAACGTCCAGCTCGAAGGTTCCCAGCAGTGGCAGCGACGACCGCACAACCGATTCGTACGGGCCGCCGCACGTTGACCGGCGCCCGACGATGCCCCTCGGCACGCAGCCTTTTTGTATTCCTGTAGCAGACAAAGAACAGCAGCACAGCTCAGATGGACATGGTGATGTTGAGGATGCGAGAGACTCAGAGTTTCGCCGTTGCTGTGAGGAGATGTTAGAAGCGTACACGGCACTGACGAAAGAAGAGGACCGTGCGTTTGCGCGTCTCCTCGCGGCGGAGGTGTCCGCGTGTCTCAAGCTGGCACGCGAGGTCCGGTTGCGAGACCGTGCTGCAGCTCCGCCTCGTCACACGATAAGCTCACTCGAGGACGAAGAGGTTGATCTGGCGCAACGCGCGTACGCGGCTCGTATGGCCCGTGCTGAAGCCGAGAGTGATGCCGACCTGAATGCCCTCCTGCCTCACCTACCATGTAGAGTAACCCTCAGTCCTCCCACGTGCACGCTACCCAGGCGCCATGAAGCTGGAGGTCAACGAAGCCTTCCTGACAAGCTTAAGAGCCAAATCCACCTTGTCGGCGCTGATAATCGTATCGAGGCTGAAATCGCTCGTCAACTGAGAGTGCAAAAGTCCTTGGATGCAAAGTACGGCCCTGTTCGTTATTTTCCCGCTATTTAGTCACTTGCGACATCATCCATGAGGAGCCCACCAAGACACATGGGGGGGGGGGGGTCCGTTCAGAACGGGAATAGCAGTGCCGCAGCGAAGTTTTCGTGCTCTTGCTTCGTTTACCACTTTTTTTTTTTAATTTGATTCATTTGCTTTTCATGCTGCGCTTTGCAACGTCTTGTCGCACACTCCTGCTCTAACGAGCACACTTTCAGCCATTGAACTTGCCATCAAACGTTCCTTTCATCTGTGTGTAGGCGTAATGCTTCCCAGACTAACCGTGTCGTCACTGTCTACAACCATCTCTCCGAAGAGAGAAAAAAAAATGAACCGAAAACGGAGCGTAGATGTCTGGCTTATTTTTCATGTTCATTCACTCGCATATTCCTGTTGCGCCGCTATTTATCAAACCAGTATCACCGCTTCCAGCAGCGCCGGATGCCTCCTTTTTTTTTTTTGTTTTTCCTTTCGCACTCCGCAAAACGAACGGATACAGCTCTGATCGTTAACAACGTACCCCCCTCCCGTCTTCTCTGTACCTGCTCCCTTCCTCCTTCGTCAGTCATGAGTGCACTTGACAAGACTGGCGGCAGCATGCTGCGTTTGTTCCCGCTGCAGAACAAAAAACTTCAGCGACTTACACTTCCTTATTTGCGCGTTGGTGTGAGTGAGGTCCTGAATACGGACCATGCCAACCAACAGGACTCGTTTAACACGTTCAATGCCAAGAACCGTAGGCTGTACTCGCAGTTCACACAGCATGGAAACGTGCCCTTTCTTGGTGAAATGGTCGGTGGCGGCTTGTTTGACAGCTACACCGGCCCCGTTGCTTCCCAGTTCATGTCGCAGTACCTCTCGCGTGCGCTGAGCCTGCACACAATGTTTCCGGATGAAATGCGAGTCATACAGAAGGAATTTCCCGACGATCCTCTCCTCGACATCATGAAGATGAGTGTGTCCCGCTATCGTAACCTTCATTTTCACGCCCCGTCTGCTGCTGCGCAGGCCTCCGCTGCAACTGCTACGACGCTGAGGAGCTTGATGTCGGAATGGGATATGCAGCAGTACGCACTGAGTGCAGATGGTGCTTTTTTCCGCGCTTGTGCGGAGCTGCGGCAGCGTTGGTCCGGCGCGCCCCCCGCTACGGGCAGCTCATTTGGCAACAAAGTCGCGTCACCGTACAGCCCTGCCAGTGTCCTTGAGGCGTGTCTCGGCCGACAGGGCCGCCGAGGCACTGACACGGAGCTGCTTGACGCCGTGGAGGCCAGCGGCTGCCGGGGCGTGTGGTTCACAGCCACAGTAGCCCCTGTTGCCCTGGAACTGCAGAGGAGACGCGCACTTCGCGAAGAGGCACGCAACGCTGCTGTCGCGCCTCCACCACGCAAGTCACTCCTTTCCGACGAAGAGGTCAATCAGCAAGAGGACGCCAAACTGCAGCACATTGCTGAACAGTACCCGTTCTGTCTGGATGTGCTCGTGTCGGGCGTGGGCACGTCACGGGCATTTGGAGTGGCTCGCAATACGTTCACTGAAGGCGCCAAGAAGAGTCTCTTGGACCCCTCTCGCGAGCGAGTCGTGCCGCTGAGTGTGGACCACACGCCATTGCGTTCCGATGAGTTCCGCCGTATTCTCCAAGCTGGCGGCAAAGTGGACAGCGAGATGGGCGACTCCATTGACGGCAACCCATTCTTGAACGTGTCGCGTAGCTTCGGCCACCGCTCCATGAAAACCAACCCGCGCTGCTCGCCTGTTCAGCAAAAGATGACGGCGGTCCCGAGCTGCTTCTCCTGGGAGATGCTGGAGGGCGACGCTCTTGTGCTCTGCAATCACGCCGTCTTTGAGACGCGGCAAGGCGAGGACACCGGCGTGGACGAGATTGCGAAGATCGTGGGAAGTGAGTTGAACGCTGGCACATCCCCCGAGCACATCGCCTCGGCCATCTGCGACTTTGCGATGCGCTTCGGTGCGAATCACGCGCTGCAGGTCATGGTGGCGGTCGCCACGCAGTCTCCCACCACGCAAGGCCTCGATGAGGGCACACAAGGTGCTACGACACCGATCTTCGACGAGTGGGTGGAGCCCGGTCCGCTCTACGTGGCTGCGTGTCGCCAGGTGCCGGAGTACAAGGAGGCTCTCCAAAACGACTGTCTTCGATGCGGCGTTTCGTTTGGTGAGCTGTTGGCGCTCCGCTACGAGCGCATCAAAGACGTCCTGCCCCAGCGACACCGCTTGCCTCTCTCACAGCTGTACCCGAAAGAGTGCGGGGCCCTCGCGCAGGTGATGGATGAAGAGGCGTACCTCTTCGAGACGGTCAAGCCGAATGCGCCAGACATGGACCACTTCCACGCTCTGGCCAATTCTCTTTTGCGCACAAAAGGCGGCAAACCCTAGCGAGTTACCCAGCGCTGCTCCAGAGCTCTGCTGGAGTAACCGTTCAGGGCTGTTTGAGACGTTTCTATCGGCGCAATAACAGCGCCGCAGTCGTTGCCACGTGACGTCTTATGTCTCTCTCTCTCTCTCTCTCGTTGTTCACAGAAATTTATTACTTTCTTCCTTTTTGCCCACGCTCGCTGAACGCAGAGACCCGCACACCACGACGGGACCTTCTTCGTTACGGCCTGATCCCGCTCTGGCGTGTTGACTACGGTGAGGTTGAGCCTGTCAAGGGAAAGGCCCAACCTCACGCGACTCTTGAAACGAGCCCCACTATTCAGAGACACCGCTTCTCAGCCCCGTAAACCGTACCGCCCCTTGATGCCTCGCCGTCTGTCTGCTTACCACCTTTCGCTCCTGCTTCCCATTTCGTCACTGCTAGCGGACTTACACACCCACACCTAGCCCGTCTTTTTTTTTTTTGCTGTTGTCTTTGCTGCGACAGGTTTTGTGAGTGCTCCTTACTGTTTCCCAACACGTGAGTGACGCGAGCGTCTTCAGCATCTCATTGGTTTCTGCCACGCTGTGTTTTGCGAGCTGATTTGCTGCTGCTGCGAGGCCGCCAGCACGTCGCGGTAGCTGTCCTATGAATAGTAGCTCGAGAGTACCAGGGGTCTTACCGTTCCCACCCAGCAATGTATCTGAATTCAGGGCCCTCCAACAAGTACTGGCGCACGCCACGTTGAGTGGGTGCTCCGCCGACCAGATCGCTCGTGACGCTATTGTCGGTGGCGTTGTGACCGCATACAATGACGCGAAATGCCGGTGTGTTAACACTGTCCTGCTGCCTTCCATCAAGTGCCTGCCCATTCTCTCTGATCTGATTGCACACGGGTTTTTCAACCCTGTGCTGTCCACAGTCAATGAGCGCGGGAGTCAGGGGAGACTCGCACCGCGGTCTGAGATGGCGCTCGACGCGCTGTTCGCGGTTATTGTCATTCTGTTTGCCGATTGCTTCCTTGACGGTGCCGTGCAATCGTTGCCGGCGTCGCCCATGAACTCTCCTAGGGACCCACCACCTACGAGCACGAGACCAGCGACTGGCGAAAGTGGCGTCACAGCCCCTTCTACCAGTGAGGCAGCTGTGAATGGCGCGCGCTCGTCAGCTGAGTTGCCGTCGCGGGATGGGACTGCGGCCACTCTGGGCACCTCCAGCAACGCCTCTGACGTGCAGGCTTCGCAGCTGGACAATGCTGCCGGCCCTGGCCCTGCTTCACGCGAGTTGAACCGCTCCCGCCCTCACGAGCTCGCCGCACAGAGCAGCGTTGGTAACAACAGTCTCTACAACACGACGACCACGACGCGTCAACGCTCCCCGACGCCTGTTGTGCCGTTCCTCCCCGGCCCGCTCTACGCCTTGACGGAGGACCAAACCGCTGTCACGGAAGCCGTGTCCACCGCGGCCGCACCCGCTGACGTTCTCCTCCTTCACTGTGCACGTAATGACGTGGCGCTGGTGCTCTTCGCTGCCATCAATGACTCGTTACATGCCATTCAAATGCGCCAGTTGCTTTCTCGCACCGAAAGCGGCAACACCACTGAGGCGAGCAGCTCTGCATCGACCATGACAGCGTCTGAAACAGCTATCACGGGCGATCTCCTCTCCTCTCTGCTCTACCTCAAGGCCTTCTTGTTGAGCTGTTTTTGCGCCGTGGAGGCCACCTACATGCCTGGCAACACGAAGGCCTGGGCAAACCCGTTAGATCCCGCTGGGCCGCCGACACCTTGTGAGCGCAGCGCATTTCCGAGTGCCGCCTGCAACGATGCACCGCGGAGTCTTCGCCTGCTGCGCCTCTATCCCCGTAGCATGTTGCAAACTCTTCTGGGGGACTATTCCATCTGCTTCGAGGCCTACGATGGCATGGCTCTCACCAGATCGAGAGATACACCCCACGAGGCATTTGACGCGTTGGTACAGCACCTCGCGGAAGAGTATGAAACGTTCCCGCACCGCACGAGCTCGCAACTGGGCACGTGGCTGGGCTCTCTGAAACAGGCTGCCGTCTTGGCGTCTCGCACTGAACTGACGCATGTACCGCAACTGACGCTTGTGCGGCCGGCTGATGGGCTGCCGGCGGTGCTCGTGTCCGCTGACAGCGCCGCCCTCTTTCGTCGAGGGAAGTTGCCTCGACTGCCTGTCCAGCCGGGCGAACTGTTTTTCTGTCCCCATGTAAAAGCGGACGTATTTGTCCTTGACGCGACCATGTCGCCGCTCGCACTGATACTGGCATTGGGGGCCAGCACGCGGCTCAGTGACGTGCGAATACGCAACGACGTCGAGCCGTTCTTCTCGCAATGCTCGTGGACCACTGCCTCTCTTCGCGACCGGCGACTGTTCAGCCGTGTGTGCAACAGCGCCATTGAAATCTCTCGACTGCTTGACAAGAACGCGACTGTCCTCGCCCGCATGCACGCCTGGCTGTGGCAGAGCGCCGACGAAGCCGATGGGGCGGCCGCGCTTGAACTTGCTATACACCTGAATAATCATGTACTTTTCGAGATCCCATTTAGCGTGGCTGTTGGCCAGTATCTGCGAGAAACACTGACTCGACGCGCACTCACATTGCCAACCATGGAGAAGTGGCTGTGCAAAAGTGCGACTGTTTCGATGCCCGGGATGTTGCTGAAGATAGTCTCCGCCATCGCTGATTTCGCGGCAGTTCACCGTCGCTGGACATACGGCGAGGAGGCCGCTGAAGCTCTCTCCAAAATCAAGCGTGGCGCAGAGTGAGGCGTGCAGCCATTCTTCTCTGTGCCCCCTTTTTTTTTGTTTTTTTTTTGTTTGCATTGCGTCAGGGCGACCTGCACGTCAAAAATAGCCTCTTCCTTTCACATTGCACCATTCAGACTGCGCCGTAAATGTGTCGCAGTCTCGTGTGCTGTGGACGCCGCCCCGTGTGTGTACAAAGTACATTCCTTCGTCATCATCATAGTCCCCAGTGTTTTCTGGATTACCAGATTTCGTTCAATTTTCAATTTTCTTTACCCACCGTTTTTGTTTGTTTATTTTTAGTTTGTGTGCTTTCGGCAAGACAATGTGGATTACTGCACATCACACTTGGCGATCCTCTACGGAAGATCTGACGTGGCTTGTCGGCTCCCTGCCCCCCACCCTCCTTCTCTTCTCGGCACACACACACACACACACAGTGCCCCCCTTTTTGCCATCTCCTCGTTGTTCTGACATCCCAACTGCACAATGTAAAACTACGCCGTCTCCACTCCTCCTCCTCTCACTCACTCCCACACCACTCTCAAAGGGTAATTCAAACGCACCTACTCAGGAAACATGCGCAACTACAACAACTTCAACCGCGTGTCGAAGGCGCCCCGCCGCCCGTTCGAGAAGGAGCGTCTCGATCGCGAGATGAAGCTGTGCGGCCAGTACGGCCTGCGCTGCAAGCGTGAGATCTGGCGCGTGAACATGACGCTCTCCAAGATGCGTCGTACCGCCCGTCTTCTCCTGACCCTCCCCGAGAACCACCCCCGCCGTCTGCTCGAGGGCTCCGCCATCATGCGCCGCTGCCACGAGTACGGCTTCCTCGATGAGGAGAAGGACAAGCTCGATTACGTGCTGTCTCTGACCGTGCCCGACATTCTCGAGCGCCGTCTCCAGACCATCGTCTTCAAGGCTGGCCTCGCCAAGTCCGTGCACCACGCGCGTGTGCTCATCCAGCAGCGCCACATCGCCGTGGCCAAGCAGATCGTGACCATCCCGTCGTTCATCGTGCGCGTCACCAGCGAGCGCCACATCGCCTTCGCGGATGCCTCTCCCTTCGGCAACGGCCGCCTCGGTCGCGTCAAGCGCGTGCGTGCCCGTCAGGCCAAGAAGAGCTCTGGCAACAACGATGACGACGAATAAGAGCGACTCTCTCACACGCACGCTCACCCTAGCGGCTTGTTGATGTGCTGTCAACTGAATTTCCCACGCATACCAATCTTTTGATCATTTTACCTTTTCAACCCCAAACAAAACAAACAAAAAGTATCATTACTCACACACACCCAGCCTTGCCGCTCACGTGCGGCCACCAGAACCACCTGGGCAGTGTCTGAAGGTCGTGCACTCTCCCCTTTCGACCCTTCCACGTTTTGCCACGCGAATTGATCTATCCAGCTGAAGGAACGAGACTCAAAGTGTCCCGTCCAGCCACTTTGGTTACCTGAGCGTTTGGACTGTGCCAGTCCATGCCGAGTCGGATGAGCTCCGCTACGCCGTCTCTCGCAGGATGCTCATATTATGGAGCACGACCAGGCTACTTCACTGCTGGAGTGCACAGCCCGAAACTGCACAACGCAAACACAGCGCAACCTTCCCAACCTCGCCCCTTCACGCTGTTCTGCTCCTTCCCCTTTTTACGACTCCTCCCTCTTTCTGGCATGTCTGCACGATGTGATCCCACCCTACATGTCATCTGGCGTCGCCACGGCTGACTGTTCCCCCCTCCCCCGCTCCCCACACACACAGCTTTTAATACCAAATCTACAGCTTAATCATACCGTTCATCAAAAAAAAAAAAACCTTTAACCCGTAACCCCCACT
>JASANS010002181.1:0-26126 GCA_030849605.1 Wallacemonas sp. 195SL | reverse complement strand
CTGTGGTTGCCACTGTGTGTACACGTGTGTGTGTGTGTGTGCATAATGAAGAGCAAGGTTAGGGATATGGGGAGGATTGTGATTGTGAAATTGATACGGCAAGGGGGGTTTGAAGAGATTAAACACACCGCAAGCAAAAAAAAAAAAAAAGTATTGGAGAGCAGGGAGGAGGGTCTCGCTCGCAGCCATTGTTCACGCGAGAGAGAAGGATACCCGATGTGTTTTCTTTCCCTTCGTCTCGTCAAGTGACTGCAAAGGCCTGTTTGTTTGTTTGTTTGTTTTTGCCAAAACATCTCTCTTGTTCTCTCTCTCTCTTCACGCTTGCGTGCATCCTTCGGGACGCCTGGGTATTTCCATTACCGGTATGTGATGCTAGAGCACATGCTATTTGAGTGCTGTTGTTTCTGTTTTTTTTTCTTTCATTGTGAGTAGGTTTTGGTTGTCCTTGATTCGGGAATTCCTGTTTGCGTGTTTGTGATTCTACCAACCGCAAAGAGGATACTATGTTGTTGTTGTACTGACACCGTTCTTTCTCTTCTCCACTAGAGCCTTTCAGATTCTCACTTCTTCTTTTTTTCACACACCGTCACTTCTTCTACATCTAAACCGCAACTCTGTATTCACCAGAGTGGTCACACAAATGAGTAGCGAATAGAGTAGAAAAAAAAAATACGTTTCAAGGATATGAAAAAAAAAAAAAGAACGGCACAACACGCATTTCACCGATAGTTGATCCCAACACAACGCAAACGAAAAAAAAAAAATGGAGAAAAGAAAATGAGGCAAAACAAAAAAAAAGAAGTAAGTAATGTCAAACTAGCGAGGGAATATGCTGGAAAGGTTCCTTTTTCATGTGTGTGTGTTGTTGTTGTTTTAGTAGCGAATGTGGCATCATGTTCGTTTCCTAATGAGGTAGAAAAAAATCCGTCTAGATAAAAACGGAGGTGCCTCTCACATAAGTGTTTCGAATTCTCTTTATCTTTTTTTTTGTAAAATTTTGTAACATTTTTTTTTTCAATGCATGAAAAGTGGGTGATAATCCTTTTGGGGGAAAAAGAAAAAAGAAGGCGAAAACGAGGAAATAATAAGGAAAGTGGGGCAAGCAAGGAACCTTGAAAAGAAAAAGAAAAGGCTTTTTTTTTTGAATTCCACTCTTCTCACTCGCTGTCCTCCTCTTCTCTCTTTTAACATCTTTCTTTTCTTTTCTTTTCTTTTGATGGTAACGCATGCACACGCACACCCCGCGCAATCCGCCTCGAAGCGTTTGACAGTTGAGTCTTCCCCCCTTTTGGGGTGTTTGGGTTCATTGGAAACGTCTACATAAATGTCATTGTTGTTGTTTTTGGAGGGGAGGGGCAGGGGGCGGTTCATGCTTCGCTAAGCGACTGATGTCAGTGCGGTGGTGTACCTCTACACGTACGGAATGGGAGAATGAGTAAAAGAGAGAGAGAGGGAAAAAGAAAGAGAAAAGAAAGAAAGGAACAAAGCGGGCCTTGTGTAGCTTGAGAGTTGTTGTGACTGTGGTTTCTTTTTTTCTTTATTTGTGTGTGCGTGTGCACACAGTTGTTGTTGCTTTTTTTTTTTAAATCTTGGTGTCGCCCTTCACCATGGACCACACCATCTTGCCGTTGGACATCGCCGCCCACATGGGATGCTTGAACGCAGAAGGGGTCTCCTTCTCCACCAGCACATCGCCCGCCCAGCACACCGCTGCGCCGCCCACGACGGACGCGCCGACGGCAATGGGGTCCATGGTGACGACGCCCGCGACGGCGCCGATGATACCGCCAACGGTACCGATAAGATGAAGACGGCGGGTCCACTGCTGAGTGTGGCGGCTCATGTAGCCGATGTGGTACTCCTTGTGGGAGGTCGCCTGAAGTCCGTCTTTTGTGATAGCCACCATCTTGTTCTTTGTTTTTTAATAAATAAATAAAAGGTGGAGTGTTGAGAGAGAGAGAGGGTCCGAACGGAAAGTCACGGAGGTTGCGAAAGTTTTATGTTTGCTTGGTTGTTGGAGAGCTATGTGTGCGAGGGAGAAAAAAAAAAGACAGAAAAGGCAAGACGTACAAATGAGGAAGGAGGAGAACAATTGAAAAGGGCATCCATGAGAAGTGAGAAGAACAAGCAAACTCCACGTGACACTCAGATAAACGAGCACAAAGAAAAGGTGAAGAGCAACTTCCTCCGCTCGTTGGTAGAGAAGAAGAGGGGGGGAGAGGAGGAAGAAGAAGTCAGCGGCAAATGTCATATCGAGACATGCGTGAGCTTTCCACGTCCATGGTGTGTGCTGTTTTTGTTTTATTCATTTTTTTTTCTGTTTTTCGGGTTTTTTTTTTTTTGCATCGGATGTGTCTCCTCTCCGCGGTCATCTCTCTCACAACATGACGCGATAAAATGAGAGAGAGAGAGAGCGACAACCTCATTGCAGGCTCGCAAAAAAAAAAAAAAAAAAAGAACGAGAACGAGAACAAGAAGTAGGTCAGGCGCTTTTGTTGGTGTGTACCGAGCAGCCAGTTCACACGTCGGAGGGGGAAGCAAAGATCGAGAAAGAGATGGTTTTTTTTTGTTTTTCTTTTTTTTTTTTGCTTAGCAGTCAAACCCTTCATCACGGAGAAGCATCTTGAGCATTTTAAAGTGAGCTCGAACAGACCAAAGAGGATACTTGAACGTCGTCGGCTGTGTTTCTTCCACCACCACGTCTCCTGACCAGCAAATGGCAAGTCCCGCCGCTGCGGAGAGCGCGACACCGGCAACACGTCCGCGCACCGCCGCGATCACGGCACCGAGAAGAGCCACGACGGTGCCGATGAGGTGAATTCGCTTCGTCCAGACTTGGCGGTGCTTTGCCAGGTAATAAAGGTAGAACTCACCGAAGCTCGTCGGGATGATCTCCAGACTTGTGCTGAAGGCGACCATGGTAATAACCTCTCAACCTGTGAGTGTACTTGTGTTGTTGTTGTTGATGATGTTGTTGATGCTGTTGTTGGTACTTCTCAGGCTCGTAGCGTATCACGTTGAGTAATTGTGTGCATGTGTATATGTATGTGTGCGAAGTTGGACAGAAGGAGGCGGGAGATATTTCAACAACAACACAAGAGACAGAGAAAGAGAAGGAGAAGGAGAGGAGGAGGGTGGCGAAGGAAGTAGAACAGCAACGGCTCTTGACGCCTAGCCCTTTCCCTCTCTCGGTGTTGTTCACCAGGGCCTTACGTTGCGCGTCTCTCCCTTTTAAAAAAAAGGGGGAAGAAAGACTGTATACTCCTTTCTTTTTGTGCTCTTGTTTCGTGCATCTACTGTTCTGTTTTATTATTATTATTATTATTAGTTTGTTCTTTTTTTTTTTTTTTGTCACCACTGGTTGTTGGTGACGAGGAAAAATAATAAGAAGTGAGCAAAAAAAAAAAAAAAGAGGAAGAAAATAATAAAATGGAAAACGATAGCGACCGAAGAGGCTTGCGATATCTGTGTTGAGAGCTTTCTCTGGGCAATTCTGATTTTCTTTTTTTTTTTTCAAGCTTTCGAGATAAGAATAGAAGACGGAGATGACGCTTTTGGTGATCTCTTTCTACTGCTCCATTCCTAACCGGTGTCAAGATATTGTCGTTGCTATTTTTTTTTTGTTTTGTTTTGTTTTTGTTTGTTGTGTTTTTGAGCTTTACCGATGTAGACAGGTACTCGCCTCTGATATTCAACTTCTGTTGTGTGTCAGGTTCTCGACACCTCGTCTGTGGCTTGAGTGTTGTGCACAAAGAAGAAGAAGAAAGGAAGAGAAAGGGGGAGGTCGCAAAAAAAAAAAAACACGAGGGAGGCAGTCGCGTGGATAATCCATCTAACAGTTCCCTTATGTTTCTTTCTCTCTCTCTTCTCATCTACCAGCTCACAACTTCTCATCGCCCTTGACGAGCGCAATCACCATCTTCATATTAGCCTGGATTGACCACATGGGGTACTTGAACGTGGTGGGCTGCTCACCTTCGAAGATGAAGTCCCCTGCCCAGCAGATACCGCAGCCCATCAAGACCGAGATAAGAGCGTTGAAAATGCCGCCAAAGAGCATAAAGAATAGGAAGCCGACGATGGCCACGCCGGTGCCGGCGACGTGGAGGCGCTTGGTGTTGTCCTTGGTGTGCTTAGCGCGGTAGTAGACGTAAAACTCCTTGAAGTTAGACGGAGCAATCTCCAGCTTGGAGTTAATTGAAACCATTGTGATAAAGCGGAGGAAAGAAAAGTGAGTGTTTCTTGTTGTTGTAGTTGCAATAGCTGCGTGTGTGTGTGTGTGTGTGCGTTTTTGAGTGGTGTTTGTCGCGCGGGATGGATGTATTACGTGACGACGCAAGCATTTAAAAGAGAAACGAGAAAATGCACACAGGGAGAATGGGAGAAGACAAAAGAAGTGGTAGCATTAATTGGCATTCAGAAAAAAAAAGGAAATGAGGAATGTGGGCAAGACGTAAAAAGAAGGATAGCCCGGCCGTGTTTGTGTGCCAGCGTAGCTCGGAGCAGTCCTTCACACCCTCGTATTTCGTCACGTTCAATTCTTCTTTTTTCCTGCTCTCTTTCTGCTCTAGTACAATACCCGGCAACAATGCACGCGAGCCACACAGTACAGAGGCTTTTGTACGGACAGTTTGCTATTTGCTTCTTGTGCTGATCCTCCCGCAGGGCAAGACGCGATGAGGAGTGGAGAAGGGGGGGGGGCAGCTGTTCGAAAAAGCGGGGTATCAAAAAGCGTGTGATGCTATTCTTTGGTTCTCTTTCTAGAAAGGTTCTCGAAGCAACCTCGTCTCCTTCACCAAGTTGTGAAGCAAGGAGAAGATTTGAAGGAGAGAGGGGGACAAAAAAAAAGAAAGTGGTAGTACATCTCGTTGCGCTACCGGTATAGTCTACATGGGCACACACATATACTGTGTTTTTTTTTTCACTTTTGTGAGTGTCATCAAAAGAGAGGGGCGAGATCGCTCACGTGCTTCTCTCTCTCTCTCTTAAGACACCCCATCCGTCAGGCACGGCACCAAGAAGAAGGCATCATCATCATCATCATCATCATCAAGCTGTCGTGCTCTTCTTTTTCTTCTTCACCGAGGACGAGCGCTTCTTACTGCTGCTGCCGCCACCCTCACCACCTGCCGCCGCTGCGCCGGACAATGAAGATGAGCCTTGCTTCTCCAGCGCCGCCACGGCTGCCTGCAGAGAATCGATCTGCTCCTTGTACTCCTTGCGCTGCGTCGCCCACTGGTGCATATCTGCCTTGATAGCCGCCAGCTCCGTCTCGAGCGCGGCCTCCCGCGCAGGCCGGTTGTGCTTCCAGTCGTTGAGCTCTGCCTCGACCTCGTTAAAGGTCGCCTCGACTGTCTCGCGCAGCTGCGTCTCGTGCTGCAAACGCTGCGAGGTCACGTCCATGTCCTCCTCATGCTGGGCACGCGCCTTCTGCAGATCGCTAAGCAGCTTCTCACCCTGCTCCCCGTAGCGCTGCTCCTGGTTGGTGTAGTTCTCCATCTGCTCCTCCAGCTCCCGCTTTCGCTTCAAATAGTCGGACTGGTCTTGTTTGAATTGCAGCTCGAAGTTTTCCGTTGAGCGCTTGAGCTCGGCGTTTTTATCGCGCAATGCGTCGAGCTCGAGACGCGATTCATCAAGTTTGTAGTGCTGATAATGCAAGCGCACAACCTCCCTGGTCAGCGCATCGGATTCGGCGTTGTCGGCCCGCTTCGTGTTTCGCGCGGTCGCACGTGCGATGCGCAGTTGTGTGTGGTGTGGAATGCTAGTCGCGCCGAGCCGGCACGACACCACCTCCTCGTTCTTCTCCAAAAAAGCCGCAAAAGCTTCGCCGCCGTCGTGGGTGAAGTGATTGTCGCTGAGGAGCAGCACGCGCAAGGAGTGATTCGTTTGCAGCGCGACGCCGAGTGCGATCAACCCGCGGTCAGCGAGCCAGGTGCGCTGAAGATCAAGCACGCGCAGGGTCTCGTCGGTCTCCAGCATGGTCGCCACCGCGCACACGCCTTCGTCCTCCAGCACGTTGCCGGACAAGTAGAGCTTTTGCAAAGAGGTGTGGTGGCAGAGCGCGCGGCCCAGCAGCACGGCACCATCTGGCCCAATTTCATTGTCACGCAGCGCGAGCACCTCCAGCCCGCTGTTCGTGAAGAGCGCACGGCACAAGATGGACAAGGCCGCATCGTCCACGCCACACGTATCCATCTCGAGTGTTTTCAAAGTGCGATCATTGCCCAGTGCGGCCAGTAACAAATACGGCGACCCGTCAGCCGAGATCGCCGCTGCCATGCCACTCGCAGACGCGGCAAAGTTGACATCTGCGGTAGTCGCGCTCGCACCGGGGTGACCCCAGGACTGCGGGTAGTGCCCAAAACTGTGGCCGCTCTCAGCGCTTTCCAGTCCATCGACACCGCGTGTGCTCCCGCTTTGAAGCGATTGGCGAGGGCCCGTCGCGCCCGCAGCCGGGGCAGAGGCAGCCTGTGCGGGAGGCGGCGGTGGTGCGGTGGCGGCACGTGCCGTGAGTGTTGCAGACGTGGTGATGGCGTCGAGACCCCGCGCGGCCGCCAACTTGCGCGACACGCCGAAGTCATTCTGCTGGCAACGCGCACGGTTGCCGAACAGGTCGTTGCCGCTCACGTGCAGTGCGGAGAGCGCGGTGTGGTTTCGCATCGCTGTGCGCTCCTGCAGAAGATATCCCAGCGCGTGGCTCACGCTTGTGGAGAGCTGGTTGTAGCTAATATCTAGCACCGTCAAGACAGTGTTCTTGTGCAGCGCGGCGATCAACGCACACGCGCCGCTGTTAGTGAGGCCAACATCTTTAATGCGCAAGGTCGAGAGTGTTGTGGAGGTGCGGATGAGCTGCTCTAGTAGCTGAATGGGGCGGCGTGCCTGGCCGCGACCAGCTCCGCCGTGTGCGAGCAAACCGTCACCGTGTGCATCCGTCGTTGGTGACGATGTGTCCTTGTCACCGCGAGAGGCTCCACCCGCTGACGGTGCACGGCGCTGCCAAGACGAGGCGGCCGCACCGTGGGTGCCCTCCGCGTTGGTCGACTCCGCGTTCTCATCCTCATCGAACTCGCCGTTGGCAGCTCCACTGGCCCGCGAGCGCGCTGAGCCGCCGAACTGGCTCCCGGAAAGATCGAGCACGCGCAGGGTGCGGCTGCGCAGACAGCCTTCGAGAAGAAGCGCTGTGCTGGCTGGTGTCATTCGATTTGCGTACGGATCGCCACGAGAGCCACCAAGAATCAGCGTGGAGAGCTTTGGATGCTGCGCGACCACCGCACTGAGGCTCTCCGCGGCGCTGCCCTGAATGTCGTTGGCGCCGAGATCGAGGTAGGTGAGGTGTGGCATATCTCGCATCACGTGCGAGAGCACATCGCAGCCGACGTCACGGAGGGCGTTGCCGTGTAAGTCGAGTCGCGTCAGCGGCGCACGATGCAGCAGGGTGGCCAAGCTCGTGATCACATTCACACCCAGTCGCTGCCGTCGGAGAATTATTTGACGATCGCCGAAGCCGGCCTCCACGACATCGCGAAAGAGCTGTTTGGTTTCTGGCGAGGCCTGTTCATGTGTGTCGCGAAGCCAGGAAAGATACAAATCACCATACACCTGCTCCTCCGCTACACCAATAGATTGAAACATTGAATGGTGAACACGAAAGAGAGAGAAGAAGAAGAGAAAGAGAAGTGGGTGTGGAAGACGAGAACACAAGATTCTCTCTCTTCTTTCGCTGTTTGTAGCGAAAACTCACGAAAAACGGGGGCAAGGAGTCCGCACGCTTAGGCGCCGACGGAGAGGGAGGGGAAAGATGAACGGCAAGATAAGAAAAAGGTGGAGATGGTAAAAAGACGTGATTGTGGGGATCGGNTGTGGGGCGCGAAGAGGTGGCCTCATCTTCAGCGATGTCGCTACTGCTGATTGCAACTGGTTTTAAGAATGTATCCCTGTCATTTGAAGGTATCTGCATTTTTGTGTATTGTTCTATTTTTTTTCTACTGTTTACCAATAGAGTGAATTTGTGTGAAGATGGTGATGACGACCATGAGTGTCCAACAAAACGAAAACCATGTGTGCAGGCAGTGTGTGTGTGTGAGTGACATGCCTCCGTCGTGACCTCCCGTGTCGTCCTCGTCGATGTTGCAATCAGGTCTCTCACGCGCTCGTGCCGAGCTTCGACTGAATGGCCTCGCTCTCCTCGCGATGGGTGTTCTCCTTGTCTTTTGGTGAGAGCCCCAAGCGGCGACGCACGTAGCGCTCATTCGAGGTCGGTGTCATGACGATGGTTTGCGTCTTGATGGGCCCAAAGTGAACGTGCAGGTCAGACCGCTCCGTGGAGGGCAGCTGCTGCTCAAGTTGTTGAATGCGTTCTCGATCGGAAAGACGGACGTCCATGACAGGTGGCAGTGCCAGCTCCGTCTCCGGTAGATCGAGGTAGGAGAGCTTGTCGAGTCGGAGGTGAGGGGGCAAGTTGTCGTTGCCGGGGAACGTACCAGGCTCCAGAAGCTGGCGGTACTCTCCCATCATGGCCAAGTACGTGA
Source organism: Wallacemonas sp. 195SL (assembly GCA_030849605.1). Taxonomy (NCBI): domain Eukaryota; phylum Euglenozoa; class Kinetoplastea; order Trypanosomatida; family Trypanosomatidae; genus Wallacemonas; species Wallacemonas sp. 195SL. Next base: position 17,598 of record JASANS010002181.1, on the reverse strand, counting down.
CGCGGCTATAGGGTGTGTTGAAGCCTGTGCGACGCAAGACAAGCCAGAACATGACGACAGAGACGATGCCACTCGTGATGGCGAGGCCAACAAAATGGTTGCGGTACTTCACCACAACTTGCATGATCTCACGTCTTGTGTGCGAGGAAGATAACAAGGGGAGAGAGAAAAAAAGAAAAAAAAGAAGAGAAGGAGAAACGGGGGGGAAGTGTACTACAGCCTGTGCACGGCTGTGTGTGCTTGCCCTTCCCACGAAAACAAAATAGGAGTGAAGAATGATGAGGAAGGAAATATGTAATAACAACAAAAGTAAGTGACAAAATCGATTGAGAGAACGAGCTCTGTAAGGCCGACGTGAAGTGAAATTTCTTCGTGGAACACATCAGTCAAGTGTCTTCGCATGTTGTTGTTGCTCTTCGACGTGCAGAACAGAAATTAGCAGATGACATCAGTGAATCGGAGTGCCACTGAATTGATAAGACTCCCACTTTTTTTTTCTCAACTTCTTGTTCTCGCACAAATTGACTATCAGCAGATTTATTGTTGTTGTTGTTGTTGTTGTTTTTGTTTGCCTTGCGAATGGCAAAAGTATGCAAAAAGGGATTGATCCGACTGCAAAAAGGTGAGCACGTGATAGTGAAAGTGAAAAGAAAGAAAAAGAACACAAGGATAACGCTGCCATCACGAGACAACGGAGAAACGTGCGCCAAAGTATGCAATGCGTCTGTCATGTGCGTACGCGAACAATAAGGGGAGATGGAGAGAGAGAGAGAGAGACAAACAGGGGCAACTTAGCCGGGGGAAAAAAAAAGAAGAAAAAGAAGACGAGAAAAGTGAAAAGTCAAAAAATCACAAAAGAGAGGACGCTACAGTAGACTTACTTCGTTCTACTCGGCACAATATTTTCTTTATTTTCACATTCTTCGTCTCTTTCTCTCTATCTCTCTGTCTCTCTGCCAATTACACAGGAACTTCCCAAAGCTCTTGCAGAGTCACCTTCTTCCGCAGCTTCTCCACCGCCAGACCGATGCTGGGCTCGAAGACTGGCTTCCGATCCACGCCCTTCAGTCCTTCATCCGCGTAGTACGCCGCGAACGCATCCTTCGGGGCCTCTTCTAAAATGTTGCCCCCTTCGTGCGGGTAGTGTGATTTGGTACTTGTCATGAAGCTATCGCCGCCAACCGTCGTGGCCATCTCAGACGCACGCTGTGCCGCGGCTGTGGTGCCAATCTCATTCAGCTCTACGTGAATGCCCAGAGTCGGTTTTCCTATCCACGCCTTCCACAGGCTCTTCAGTTCTTGGAACAGCATCTCTAGTCGCTCTACCGGGTCTACGCGAAAACCAAGGATGAAGTTGCCAGCATACGTGGACGTCTCAATAACAAGCGCGCGACCCAGCGTGCTGTCCTGCACACGCAGCGCAATGAACTGCATGTACGGAATGGATACATTCAAGGTGTCTGATGTGTTGGCAAACCAGACAACGCGCACGTTGGTGACGGCGAAGGTGCCGAGGTGACCTTCCTCCTTGCTAATGTTCGTCGCGCCGCCCACTTTGGAGATCATGCGCTCATCGGGGAACAGCACGACGCGTCCTTCTTGCACGGTCGCACTGCGTACGCGGATCTCTCTGTACATGCGTGAGCTGTTGTAGGCCTGCCAGACCGCCTGAACGGAGCTAAATAATCGGGCCCTGTTGGCTTGCAGTTTTGTGGAGGACGTCTTCGCGCTCTCCACGCACGTGAAGACAAACTGAAAGCGACTCGTGCCAAACTTGGCGGCGACGTGCAGTGCTTGACAGGCGCCGCCCGCGAGCTTCGACGCGCTGTCCTGCACCACAACGCTCTGAATGCAGTACATGCCAATGGTTAAGTTCACTGTTTTATACCGGCTGCTCCACCAAATGAGACGCAAGTTCGTAATCATGAGCGTACCAGAAACGCCGTTGTTGCCCTTGGTGTCCTCGACGAAGGGAATCGTCGCGTATGCTTCTTCCGCATTTTCTCGCAGTGACAAGTCTGAGACCACTGTGTCGAATCGAATCTCACGGTCTTGCCAGAAGTTGAAAGACTTGGTGATGGACTTGTCCTCTCCCTCCTTCACCTTCTTGGTCATTCTGTGTTGTCTCTCTGGATGCGAATTGTCGTTTTTTGTTCTGTTTTTTTTTCTCTGGTTGTTTTCTTTTCTTGTGGCAAAGAGAGAGAGAGAGAGAGAGATGGAGAAATGCAGGAAGATGGATTGTGTTTTGAAGGCATGTTGGGCGGGTGTTGATGAAAGAAAAGAAAAAGAAAAAAGGTAGTGGAACGAACAGTTCTCGGCGCATGTTTGATAGTGACATGAGGAAGACAGCGTCAGTATCCTCGCGAAACCACACACGCGTGAGAAGAAGAGATATGTGAAGGTGCTGCTGCACCTCCCCCTCCACCCCCCCCCCCCAAAAAAAAAAGGAAAGGGGAGCATGCAAAGACGAGGAGAAGGCACAGTCCGAGTTGATCACATCAGCCAAAACAAAAAAAAAATGGAAGGATATGGGTTGTCTTTCGTGGAGACTATGCGTGCACAACATCACGCATTCCTTCGCCTTTTCTTCTTCAGAGAACATGTGTTTCACATGGTTATATTGTTTTTTTTTTTTAATGCACTCAACTACCGGGGCACGGTCACTGTGCTTCTGTTGTTGTTGTAAATGTGACTTTTTTTTTTTTTTTGAGGGAGATAGTGTACTAATACTAATGAGTGAAAAAAAAAGGACAAAACAAAAAAAACTGAAAAAAGTAAGACATTCACGTCTCTACTTTCCTATGCAAAAAAAGGAGAATGCCCACTCACACGCACACAACGGCAACGACGTTGTTGGAGAGAGGTGAGAGGCACACACACCTTAGACTAACGAGGCAAGACAACAACAACAAGCCTACCAGTGGCGTGCGCGGCAGGGAGAGGCTCTCACGTGTGCACACGCACATCACCTTCTTCATTTACTCAGGGGTTAAGGGTGTTTCGCTTTCTTCTAACATGGGTTTTTTTGTTGTTGTTGTTGTGCTTGCCGACCGGGGGGGAGGGGGGGGGGGGCGTGCTTAGATCTTCGTCGATGTCTTCTTCCACTCGCGCATCTGCTTCACAAGAGCGGCGTGGTCGGCGTTCTTGGTGAGCTCTGCGGCGCGCTCGTAGATGTCGAGGATGCGGTCATCGCCGTTGTACTCATGCACCATACGAGACCACTGCTCAAGCTTCTCAAGGTCGCTGCAGCCCTTGATCGCCTCCGTGGTCACATCACGGCTGGGGTCAACGTCATCCAGCAGCTCCTGCACGGTCTCTTGCAGATCCTTGTCGAAGCCGGACTCTTTCGCCTCCGCGGCGTACTCCTTGCTGACGTTCTCCACAATCTGCATCATCTCCTTGCGGGCAGCGCTATCGTTGGCAGCCACGGTCTGGAAGTCATCGAAGTACACAATGTGGTACTTCTCGGGCAGCCACGCGGTCAGGCGGGCGGCAATCTCGGCGCGATCGGCAGGGTGCAGCTCGGTGTTCAAGTTCCAGCGGGTCTTCTCACGAAGAGAGTTGGGAGAACCACCGGGAAGGATATCGAGACGGTTGTCCTCGGCGAGCTCGTTCGCACGGATGCACTTGACGTACTTCATCTCGGACTGGACGTGCTCCTCATCGAAGATGCGGGCAATAAGGGTGTTCTCAACCTTCTCGTCGAGCTTGCCCTTCTTGTCCTTCACGAGCTGCTGGGCACGCGCTACGGTGTTGGCCTGCTTCTCCAGGCGGTACCGGATCTCGTTGCCGAACTCCTTGCGGTTCAGTCCAGGATTGAGACGGTCAGCGTCGAAGACGAGGCACTCGTAGCTGCTGGCGAAGTCAATGTGGGGAAGCACGGACTTGGCGAACTTGGTCTCCTCCTCGGTCTTGGTGCGCGGCTTCATCCACGCGGGGGCCTCACCGGTGAACTTGTAGTTGTGGCTGTCCAGCTCCAGCGCGTGGCCGTACCAGCGGTCGTGATCGAAACGGCGCTGCACGGAAAGCGCGGAGGCGGCGAGGCCGAGGGCAGACACGGAGCGGCGAGCAAACATCTTTCGATTGTTTCTGTTTTGAGGATAAGTGACGTAAGGGGTAAGTCCTTAAGATAATTCGTGTTCTTTTACTACTTTTTGGTCAACAAAGAAAAAGAAAATGAAGAAAAAGGAGAGGGAGTGGGAGAGGGAGAGGAGAAGAATGGTGTCAAGGAGAGAGAAAAAAAAAAGAAAGAGCGACGCACAAGAAAATGAAAAAAGGGGGGAGAAAAAGGAGCTCGTGCGAGTTGGGCTGTTTTTCTTTGAGGTACTTTTCTTTCTTCATGTGTGTCTCCGCTGGACCGAGGCAAAATGGTGTTCATGTCCGCATGCAGTACAGCACAGTACAAGAAAGCATCCATGCTCACTAGCTAGGTGTGGGACGTGAGCATGGCTATTTGGTGTGTTGTTCGTGTTCTTCTCGCTGTCAAGAAGAGGAGATAGAGAGGTATTCATACTCGCTCTTTTTGAAGGGCTGTACTGTTGTTGTTGTTGCTGTCGTTTTTCTAGAGGGTTTTGTTTGTTTGTTTGTCCACGTACGATTCTCTCAGTTCCGTTCTTTCCCGTGTATCCTCACCTTCTTTTTGGTCTGTTTGCCATCATTTCTTTCTCTCGTGTGTTCTCTTTTCCCATCGCGGTGAACAGCAAAACGTCATCCGGGAGAAAAAAACGGGTAAGCACAAACAGAAGAAAAACTTTGCAAAGAATATTTTGTCTTTTGGGGGGGTTCAAGAGGTGAAGAATAAAACAAGAAAGAAGGTTTGAAGGGGAAACGGAGAAAGGTGGGAAAAAAACGGTGAACGCAACGTTAAAAAACAGAGGGGAGTGGGTAAAGACGGCAACAGAAAAAGAAACAAAAAAAGCAGTTGAACAACACGAACAACAAGAGCAAGAACAATCCTGATGGCCACACACACACAATAAGAGACAAAGACCACCTGGTTCCAATCGCAAGATACACCAGGCTGGTGTCAAGAAAAACAAGTAGAGAGAACAAGGAAGAAAAGAGAGATTTGCTGTCCAGCCGCTGGGTGTCAAATGGGGATTTTCTTCTTTTACTATTATTATTATCGTTGTGTGTGTGTGTTTGTGTTTTTTTTTTCTCTTTGTTCGTTTGCTCTGCCATCTCAACGGCAAAGTGTCGTCTCCGCAGATCATTCGAGGTGTGCCTCTTACTTCCATCATCGTGCGCATGTGTGAGCGCCGGATTGCCTACGTGTGAGTAGATGCACAGCAAGAAGAATGAGAAGAAAAAAGAACAGGATGAAAAACAAGAGAACGAACGTCTCAGGAGGGCAGGGCGGGAGGAGATCGGCTTAAAGACACACGTAGAAAGCAGAGCCAACAATGACGCGAAGAAAGAAAAAAAAACAAGCAACACAGCAATAATACAAATAAAAGAACATCTCCACTAACGAGTCGCGGAAAGAACGCGAACAAAAAAAATCGGGTAAAAGCGCACAGAACACGGGGACAGATAAAGTAGTTCAAATGCGCAATTGCATCATACAGTAACGCCAAAAAGGGGGAAAGAAGAAGGGAAGACAACGAAAGCAAATCACATTTGTGGAATCTTATCAGTGGTAGCACGAAAATCAACACTCATGCCAAACAAACAAATAAAATAAAAAAGAGAGGGGAAACAAAACAAAAAAGCTCAGCTATGAATCGGAAAAAAGAAAAGAAAAACGACGCGGACTGTGTGCGTTTCCCTTCTCTTCGGAGACACAGGAGACGGAGATAGCTCTAGAGATAGAGAAAGAAGGATAGAAAGAACGACAGAAATGATTCACAACAATAAAAAAGGTCACATCTGAGTCGGTGTGTGCGTGTGTCATGTTATTGCGTTGTGGACGAGAAACTCGTGTTCTTCATAAACACGGGCTGCAAGCCCATCTCGACCATCTCCGACTGCGAGAACCGCGTGTGACTCGCTTGCGTTGGCGTGTCCGTGCGACTGTCAAAAATATAAAACGCGACGAGGAAGGAATCAAACATGGGCTCCTCCCCAGGCGGTGTGCTTTGAATGAGAAACTCGTATATCTTCTCCTTTTGCGCCTGCGTCATCTGCTTTCGCATGCCGCGGCCGAGCTGCAGCATGCCCTGGAGGAACCGCTCCTTCGTCAAGGTGCGATCACGTGACGTGACGTGAAACATCGAGGGCAGCAGCGTGCGGGCCTGAATGACAATATTCTGCAGCTGCTCGAGGGCATCAAAGTCCCACCGCATCACGCCGGGCTTCGCGTTGGCCATCTGCTGAACGCGACGCACAAAGTCGGGGCCGGAGATGTGGCCGCTGCCGTTGGTGTCGAACTGCTCAAACATCTCAAACAGCTGAGGATCGCTCATCGTGTAATCGATTGCGCGCATGACGGAGCAGAACTCGCCATAGCTCACAATCTCCTTGCTAAACGCGGCCGAGACCATCTGCGATCTATGGTTCGCACGCTGCTGCTGCAAGAGCCTCGCACTCGCACTCTGCTTCCATTCATCAAGCCAGAGCGGCTGAATGAGGTTGTGGTAATGTCGCAGAAACGGCGCGTACCAAATACGCGACTTGTCATCTACCTCGACGAGATAGCTACGCAAAAAGTACCAGGGCAAGTCCAGATTCAGAACATTTCGCATCGATTCCACCCACTCGATGAGCCACAAAGAGCCCTTGTTCGTGCGATCAAGCTTGGAGAAGTACGCCATTAAACGGTGACGACGCTGGTAGATGCGCTCGCGCAGCTCCCGCATGATCTGATCCTTCGAGCGGCGGTGTGTCAGCCGGTACCGCATCGGTGTGCTGACGCCACTCTTGGTGTCACCGAAGGACGCGGCGCGCTGGCCAGTCGGGGTGGTGAAGGCGAAGCTATCCATCAGATTGACCATCTGTGGCTCGTCGTACTCCTCGCCTTCGAAGATTTGATACGTGTGGTAGGCAGGCTCTGCGTTGTCGCCGATGAACTGGCAAACGGCGCCGTAGTTCGTGTCTGGTCCGTCGTAGTTGCTGGCGGAGAAGACTGTGATGAGCTTGCCGCCGTGGTGCTCTTCATACCCACTGAGGCACTCCTCGTGCGAGCGAATGACGAGCTCCAGCTTGTTGTTCTTGAGGAACTCCTTGGTCACCTCGGCACCAAACTCCACGCCTGCGCCACGTTGGCTGTCGCGCCAGTGACTAATGTCCTCGACAGGGTCGGACCACAGCAGATCTTGAAATATTTCATCCTCCTCGGGCTGCGTGTAGTTGGGCATCGGAATTTGGCGGAAGCGCTGGATGCGGCTAATATCAGACAAGAGCACACCTTTGCGTCGCGGCAGACCGCCGTGCACGACGAAGATCTTGTTGCCGATAACGGTGCCGAGGGGCAGCGCGCAGAAACAGCGTTGAATGAGACGGAAGACGTTGCGATCGTACTTGGTGCTCACCTCGACATCAAAACCGTACTCGTCGTTCATGTAATCGCACTCGTGATTGCCACGGTTGAGCGTTACGGAGCGCGGGCAGGCGAGCATCAGGCTGAACAGCACGAGAAGCACCTCCACGCCGCACGCCCCGCGATCAACAAAGTCGCCGTTGAAGACGTAGTAGTTCGACTCGCTCGGCATGCCACATTCATTCAGAATGTGAAGCAGGTCGTGAACTTGACCGTGAAGATCGCCCACGACGACGAGTTTGCAGCCTTGGTTCATGCGGCCGTTCACGACACGGGCGCCGACGGGTGGGGAAATTCGGACAATGTTTGGCATCGTGTTCAAGTGGTTCATCGCGTCCGTCAGCACACGCCACGCAGCCTGATACGGGAGCAGCACATTGTTTCGAATATCCTTTATCATTCGCTCGACGTGCTCAATGGTAATTGTCGTGTTGGCGGCAACGGGGAAGTAATGCGAGGACGTCCCTGGTGCCACGACCGGCGCAGACAAGACCGATCGCGACCGTTTTGGCGCGAGCACATGCGAGTCGTTCACCTTATCATGCGCTTTGAATATCGCGAAGCCCTCCTTCTTCAAGTCCATCTCCTTGTACACGGAGCGGAAAATCGACTCCTCGATGAGAGCCTTGCACTTGAGCCATCGCCAGAGCAGCTGCATGCGGGCCACATTGTAGCTCGCCATGGCGATGGGGTCTGTTGCCTTGGAGCCCGCGAGGTAGCGCTGCTTCAGCGCCTCCGTCGCGAACGGTCCGTTTCGAAGCGTGAGACGCGAGAGAATGACCTTCGGGCACCACTTGTGAATGCGCGTAATGCAGATCTCACCACAATTGGGGCATGCCGTGGGGTTGCACGTGTCTCTGTGAGCCTGCATGTCCACCGCGAAGATTTCTTGGCCGCACTTGGGGCACAGCGCCTTCTGCTTCTTCCCGCACTCTTCAAGATGCTTGTGGAGATCACCTTGCTTGACAATTTGACGACACCACGAGTTCCAGCACGTCACCTCTCGCTGATCGCACATCACCGTGTGTGCGTTGTAGTCCTTCTCTGGGATACGCTTGCTGCAAAAGTGGCAGACTGGGTTGCGCATTCCCGCCGCGTCTGTCACGCCAGATCGGCTGTTGCTACGTTTGGGCTCGCCATTGATGGAGCTGGTCTTGCTACCTTTGCCAGATTTGCTCGGGCTCTTGCCATCTGCTTTAGAAGCTGTCGAGCCATCTTTCTTACTGGCGGGTGACGCTGTCTCTTTGGAAGAGTCACAGCCCATTCGCGAGATAAATTATTCTTTTTTTCTTTTTCTTTTTTGTTGTTGTTGTTGATGAAATTGTTGGTGTTGATTCAGCTTTTGAAAGGGAAAACTCGGCCAAGGAGGAAGCTGTCGCTAAGACTGAAAAGAAAAGAAAAGAAAATACGCGTGCTTTTGTTTTTTTTTCTTTTCTTTTATCCTTGTATATGTACAATGTGAAAAGAAAAAAAACACAAAGATGACGCACCAAAGAAAAAAAAAAGGTCACAAAAGAGACAAGAAATGGAAATGAAGACAAGACGTAAGAGAGAGAGGAAGGGATCGTTGAGTTACTATACTCAGTGCCTCCAATTCTAACTTTCACGTAGACTTTCGCTTTTTTTTTTTTCGTATTGGTGTTGTGAGCGTGAGCGTTTTGGTGTGTTGAGTCGTGCGCACTGTTTGTTTTTTCTTTCTTCTTCTTTTCTTGTTTTTTTTTTTCTTTCCATCAAAATGTTGATGGTTATAAGGTGGAGCAGTGTTAATAGTAGTATTATTATTTTTTTCAACGCGGAAGCAGAACGTCAGGCGAGAAACGGTGGAGAAAGAAGATGTGTGTGTGTGTTTGTAGCAAGGTGGGGTATGGTGCTCGGGACTGCGCTTCTCTTTTCTTTTTCGCTTCAAAAAAAGCTGAAAGACCAAGGTCGCGGGAGGCAATGTGTACTCATTCACAATCAGTTGTGTCTATGCATGTGCGTGTGCGTGAGAGAGGGGGGTTCTTGCCCACTCAGGCAACGAAGGGCTCTTTTGTCTCGTCTGCGGACGAAAGTGTGTGTCTCGTAGTATTCACGATTACCTTTATTTATGTGTATGTGGCTATTTTGTTTTCTTTGTTTTTTGGGGGGGTCTTTTCGTTGTGTTTCTTTGTTTTGTGTTTGATCTGGTCCGATGTGTATCACCTCAGGGCAAGACACAAGCGCACACACGCATGAACACACACACGCATGAACACACACACAGAGACAAAAAAAGAGGAAAAAGAGAAAGCGCGAACGTGGCTAAAAGTGCTCAAAAAAAAAAGCCGATTTGGGGTTGAAGCCACTTCTAACTGCCGTAGGGGGAAAAAGGGAGATTGAGAAAAAAAAACAAGAAAGCAAAAAAAAAAAGTGGAGTAAACTAAACTAAACATCGCTCGCCAGAGGAAAAAAAAAAAAGTCATAGCCATCACTCGTAAAAATGTAGGAGGAAGGAGAAAGAGAGAGTAAAGAAAAGGAATAGGACCGCCTCAGTCCACCAGCAGCTTCACACGTCTGTCTTTGCGGCTAGTACCCGTCGCAGCCGCAGCCGCACCTCCCCCGTCGCCTCCGCTGTCTTTACGAAAACCAAAACCTTGCCGCACCTGACCTCCACCGCCTCCTCCACTGGACGCATGGGCTACGTGCTCGCCATCTCCACGCACAGCGGCTCCAAGCCCGCCGCCTCCACCACTGCCACCGAAGCTGCTCGACGGGTTGGTGTGGCTAGCAGAGCTGCGATGAGACAGAATGCTGCTCGTCGCGACCGCGGGTGGAGAACTCGAGGAGGAGGATCTCGACAATGCACTTGGTGCCCGTGTCGCGCTGGGATTGTACGTGAAGGCGCCAGTACCAGTAGCAGCGCCAACACTATTGGCTGAAGGCGCGAACGAGGAGGCAGACGCGGAGGAGGTCGAAGCCGAGGGTTGCGCCGCCACCGTCGTGGTGGTGGTAGTCGTCTGCGGTCGCCACGCAGATGTGATCTCCTCCCTACTCGTAAGACCAATCGGTCTCGCGTGGAAAGCAGTACCCGTACCAGCGATGCTCGCCAGCGAGGAGCCGCCTGGCAGAGGGGCGGTGGCGCCTGCGGACGCCGTGGCGTGGGGTTTGGAAGCCGCGCCCAGCACACCGCCCGTCCAACCCGCAGACGACTCGCGCAGCCCGTCTTCCTCAGCGTCGACCTCGCTGAGAGCGGCGGCGAGGATGGGATTGAGTGCCATCGCACTCAATGTCCAGTCTTCCTTGTCTTGCACGGTCGCGATGGCACTCATTCCCATGCCAGTGCCACCTCGCTCGTCGTCAGGGCGATCCAGAGAGGTGCGGCGGCTCGTGGAGGGGCTCGGCTCCGTCACCCCAGGCGGGGCCCAGCGTTGACCAGGCTGCGGCGGGGGTGCCATGGGGTCATCCGCGAAAGCTCGATGCACGGCACCATCTTCGTCGTCAGCGCCACCCGTATTGTCTTGCGAACGTGACCGATTCTTTTTGCTCTTGGTCTTCTTTTCTTTCCGTCTCGCCTCCTTCTCCCGACGCTTCTCCTTTTGTCTGCGCTTCTTCTCTGCACGCGCCGCCTCCTCCTCCAAGAGGTGCGGGCCTTCCTCGATAAGGGTTTGCGCTGCCTCGCGTTGGATGCGGTGCTGCTCGGTCTCTTCACACCACGCCGTCATCTCCGTATCGCTCGGGTCCTCCCAAAGCTGGCGATCACGCTGCCACCGCGCAAGATGAGCCGCCTCGCTCTCACTCAGTCCGTCCCCACCGTCGCCTTGAGCGGCCTTCGCCTCGAGCTGAGCTTTCTTGCGCGCCGTTTGGGCGAAGTCGCGTTTTGTCAGTCGGTATGAGCAGAGCTCTTCCATGTAGGTCGGCGCCACAACTTTCTTACTCCCAGGTGCGGCGGGCTGCGGGGTCAGGCGGGAAGGGCGGCCTTCGACGGGAATGTTCAGCAGCTGCCGCATGACGGCCCGGGAGGAAATAGTGCGGTCATCACGAGGATTCTGTTGGTCAAAAGTGCGAAGAGTGGTGGTGAAGCCACGGCGATGCATGTACTCGCGAAGCAGGGCTTGGGCAAGAAGATCGACCTGCTCTGCACAAGGGAGCTGAGCAACCAGCTCAGCGGATTTGGCCTTCTCTGAAGCGGATTGAGGGGCTGTCATCGGTCCGGAAGTTAACCAAAAGAGAGAGAGAGAAAGAGAAGTGCGTGTTAAAAAAAAAAAAAAAAGATGGAGTGTATTCGTCTGTTCCAAGACTGGATCAGGCGTGAACGCAGAAAGGGGGTGGAATCACTCACAACAATACTTGTTTGTGGGTTTGCTTTTTTGTGTTGTTGCTTTCTGTTCGAGAGAGAAAGACAGAGAGAGACCGATATGCTGTTGTTGTTTTCTTTTTCTCTCTATCTAACTCTATAAGTATATGTTTCTAGATATATGTGTGCGAGGAGGAAAAAAAAACAATGCACTGAGGGAAAGAAACAAAAAGAAGTAAGAGCGCCGCGCTCCCAGTGAATAAAAAAAAAAAAGAGAGAGATAGCCGCCACACACAGAAGTATGTGTGCAGTGAAATTGTGAGCAATAGAGAGAGAGAGAGAGCGGCGCAGCACACACGGAGCAAGGGGAAAGAAGAGCGCGTGCCCACACTGAGACGCGCACAGGTTAACCAACAAGNAAAAAAAAAAAAAAGATGGAGTGTATTCGTCTGTTCCAAGACTGGATCAGGCGTGAACGCAGAAAGGGGGTGGAATCACTCACAACAATACTTGTTTGTGGGTTTGCTTTTTTGTGTTGTTGCTTTCTGTTCGAGAGAGAAAGACAGAGAGAGACCGATATGTTGTTGTTGTTTTCTTTTTCTCTCTATCTAACTCTATAAGTATATGTTTCTAGATATATGTGTGCGAGGAGGAAACAAAAAACAATGCACTGAGGGAAAGAAACAAAAAGAAGTAAGAGCGCCGCGCTCCCAGTGAATCAAAAAAAAAAAAAAAGAGAGAGGGAGAGATAGCCGCCACACACCGAAGTATGTGTGCAGTGAAATTGTGAGTAATAGAGAGAGAGAGCGGCGCAGCACACACGGAGCAAGGGGAAAGAAGAGCGCGTACCCACACTGAGACGCGCACAGGTTAACCAACAAGAAAAAAAAAGAAACACAACAGTAAAAAGAGAGCAATTGACGGATACGCTCCTTGAATGTGCACGCGTCACGAGGCAAAGGAGAGCATCACATGGGAGAGGGGAATTATGAAACAAAGCGCGAAGAATGAAAAAAAAAACGGAAAGAAACGAGGAAGCAGGCGAGAGAGTGGGGAAGGACAAGAGTGAGATTACTGCAAGAGGATTCAATGCCAAAGCGAGGAGATGGGGAGAACACAAACAACAGAAACAGAGAAATGCCAGAGGAAGAGAGAGGGTATGCCGAGGCATGGGTAATCTTCGGTGTCTTTCTTTCGTACATCCCTCTTTGCTGTTGTTGTTGTCGTTTTTTTCTAGCATCTCGATGTACCGCAGTTCAGCATGTGTTTTTACTAACGTGAGATCAACACGTCAGCAAGAGGCGGAGAACAGCGCAGGCATGCATCCCATCACATCTGTACATCGCCTGCTACGATATCTTTTAGAGGCTGTGTTCATCATTTCGTCGCCCTTGTTTACGTATCTTTGTGTGTTTGTTTGTTTGTTGTTTTGATTGTGAAGCGGCTCGTCTTCGATACCATAAACGGCGACGGTTGCACAGACTGCTGTGTCAGTGCAAACAATAAAGAAAGAAAAAAAAGAAAGGACAAGAAAAGAAAAGAAGTACAATTGTATTCCACCAAAGCGGCAACCACAAGAACAAAAACCGACAGAGGTGTTCAGCAACACCAGGACGACATCAAAACGAAAGCACAAGAAAAAAAAAGACAGACAGACAGACAGACAGAGAAACTGTCGTGTGTTTGGGAATGTATGCATGGGTGACGTGTGTTGGGGGAAGAAGAAGAAAAAGAAAAAAAACAGATAAATATATGCATGCAAATGAGCGGAGAGAGCGCACTGCGGGTGTCTATGATTGCTCTCAAATCACTGTGATACAGAGGCACAGGACATGAGGAGGAGCAACGAAAAAGGAAAAGGGAAAAGGGAAAACAAGGTGAAAGAAATCAAAAACTCAACACAAAGGAAAGAAAATAAAAAAAGGAAAATCGAGCACATGTGAGAAGCACACCTGCTAGCTTCGCAGGTGACAGCAGAAGAAGACAACAGGACAAAAGAAGAAGAATGAAAGAAGCAAAAGAGACGTGATGAAAAAGGAGGGAGAGGGAATCTCTGCTCTCTCTCTATCTCTCTCGATCTCGCTCTGTCATGAGAAAGTCTCTTCTGCTCTTTTTTTTTTTTCCTTTTCCTTTCTTTTCTTTTCTTTTCTTTTCTTTTTTTTCCTTTTCTTGCTCAACTAAATATTGCGCCAAATTGTCGAGTTGAGGTAGTTAAACCCACGCCGCCAGTTCTGTGCATCTGGGTTGCGCTCGAACTGCACCCATTTACGTCGGCATGACTCGCGCGAGTACTTCTGTGGGCATCGCAAGGAGAACTTCACCCATTCCTCGAAGACGTGATCCTCGTTACTAAAGTTGTGCAGTGCCAGACCAATGCGAACCCAAATGTCATACGAGGTCGCGCAGTTCGAAGGTAGGTCGTGAAGCTTGGCGACGACGCTCTTATAACGTCTCCACTTGGCGCCTTCCGTCAAGAAGGGAGAGACAATGTTGCCGTACATGTCGTATTCGGCCGATTGTGCGCTCTGAGGCCCCAAAACATGGCGAGGACGCACGAGCTTGAAGCGATGGCGCGTGGCCGCCTTGAGAAGATCGTCGTGCAGTAAACGCTCCCTCTTTGTGACAGATCGGGCCGGTGGTAGGACAGACTTCAAATGCTGCTGTAGCTTCTTCGCTGTCTCGACAGTGTCGAGGTGACGCGTGCAGAAGCTGAGCTCTAAAATCTCAGGATCTGTCAGCGTGCGCAGCACCTCCTCCGTCGCGGAGAGCTTCTTCTGCAGCGCCTTGTCCTTGGCCTGCGTAAGAGGGACCAACAAGCCCCCGAGAGCCGCCGACGAGACCGCGCCAAACGCGGGACCGTCCTGCTTCGACTGCAGCTTCCCCGAGAAGGCGCAGCGGAGCATGCCATTTGCGCGGTAGCACGCCTCGTCGATCACCGTGCGGCCAACCGTTTGATTCACCTCATCCGCGAGCAGCTTCACGGCGCGATAGTCTTGAAAGGCAATGATGCGGGTGCCGGCAGAGGCGCTGCTGCTCGATGTTGATGTCCCCTTCGCCGTCGCACCGCTGCCGTCGACAACGTTGACCAGGTCCGTGAGATCATCGTCTTCCGCGTCGAGGCCATCGGCCCCATGCGCGTCTCCAGCTGCACGGGCAGCCAGAGAGGCACCCGCACTTTCTGTCGCGACGCTGCGCTTGAGAGATGTGCTCGCGTCCGCCACGCTCAGCAGTGCCCGCTCCTGTGCAAACGTCATAGATCGGGCGTGGATGTGGTAGCCAATCTTCGACGAGCGTCCACTCTGCATGTGCTCATTTGCCAACACCATAAAGAATGGGTCGGTGAAGCCCACACCAGGCAGACGTACCTCGAGGTAGTTGAGCACCTCGAGCAGTGTCTTCTCCCCCTCCGCAGGGGTACGCGCGTCGGGGAGATCAATGTCTGCAAAAAAGTCGCACGGCACGTTCTCGCGACCGCACAAGGCATGGAAATGGCGGTAGGAATCCGAAAAGAGAAGCAGCCGCTGCGCTACGAGCAAGGGGAAACTCGTTTCGACACGTCTGTCGTCCAGGCCAAGTCTGTTGTTAAACAGCGTGTACCCAGGTACAGCAATACCACTCGCACCGGTACGGCCGGCCCTACCGGGTCGCATCTGCGCGTTGAAGAGATCGTGCTGGGCGTACGCGTCACACAGCTCCGGCACGGAGGACCAGTGGTCTTGATAGAATGAAGAGCCACTCGCAAACCGGAGAAAGGAGAAGGCCGATGACTTCTGCTCCTGGCGCGCAAGGAGAATATCATCTGCACTGGCCACGCTCGCGAGTTGATCCAGGCGGTAACTGCGACTAATGTGAGCGTGCAGACCCTTGAAGGGGTTCAGCAGCGTGGTCGGGGCGGGCGTCGTGGAGGACAGTGTTGGAGCGACCTTGACAGGCTTCAGAGGCGCGCCCTTGCGGTCTGTCGCCTGCTGACGACGCGCAGACACACCCTCCAGCACCTCTTCATCCATCTCAGTGGTGTGCGGAGAGGCCATGTTGTTCAAGAGCAGCGCACCCTCCTCCGTGTCCTCGAACGAGTTCATCGTGGTGTCGATATCGTCTTCAGCGTCATCTTCGAGCTCCCGGTGAGTCCCTTGAGGAGGTGTGATTACCTTCGGGGCGGCCGCGACGCGGGTGGCCTTCGGCATGGTGGTGAGAGAGGGCCTCTTCTGCGTTTTCAGCCCGACACGTGTGCGTGAGGTTGTCTTGGCAATGCCCAGCGCCAGACTGGCAGCGGAGGCGGCGGCACGTGGACTCTGTGACCGCAACACGCGCGTGTGACCAAACGCGTGGCCTGTGCTGACGTGGCCTTCGCGGTGTTCATGCTGATGAATGGCGGCGGGCGTCGGAGAACGCGAGGCATCGGTGGGTGGGTGCGATGCGATTGCGCGTGAAGACGAGACCAAGGGCGTCTGTCCTGCGAGCGATGCATGCGCCGCGACAGCGACAGCACGCCCTCTCGCTGCCGTTAAAGACCCAGCCCAGCTCGTGTACGACCGCATCATAGCTCTTGTGATGCTAAGGTATAATGGCGTGAGAAAGTGTCTAACTTTCCGTTTTTTCTTCTATTTGCAACGCCTGGTGATAACAAGAGACGTCTCAAAAACAAATACAGAAGAAAAAAGAGGAAATAAAACTCCAAAAACGAGGTGAGAAAAAAACAAAAATGGGTTGTATCTATGTGTGTGTGTGCGATGACTGTGCGAGTGGCGGAGAGGGAAAAAAAAAAGAGCAGAGAGTCGCTCTGTCTTTTTTTTTTTTTAATACTGTAAAGGGTGAAGGTTGTGAAGCTGACACAAGAACAGAAAAGAAGAAAAGCAACAAAAAAAAAAAGCGAGCCTCTCGCGATTGCGTGTATGGTAGGGGAGAGAGGAGTACAACTTGTTTCGTGTTTTTTTTCTTTTTGTGCAGGTCTTGTCTAGAGCAAAATAGTATATATGTTTTATTTTGTTTTCTTGTGCTTTTTTTCGTGTATGTTTTCTATTAGGACTTCTGCAAACAGGCAAACGAGCGACGGGAGGGGTGAGAAGGAGTAGAGTGAGGGATGCGCATGTGTTGAGATGTAGAGTTGCACGTTTGTGCATTCCATCGAGTGAAGACAAGACAAAAAAAAAAGGAGCAAAGAAAGATTCACTTGCTTAGCAGCTATTTTGCCATAAATGCACTTATTTGTGTGTGTGTGTGTCTTTCAGTTGTTGTGGGATGAGGAGTCCACGGTCAAGGCACCTCGTTTTGATTCTCGTCTCCCTGAGCTATAATAACAGTGGCAACGACATGATTGCATCACAGTTAGTGAAATATTTCACTTGTATAGTTGATGTTTTCTCTTTTTTTTTTCTGTTTTTTTTTTCTTTTGCTTTATAGCCGACATTTGTGGCTTGGCACCAATGACAAGATGTTCTTTTTGGGGGGAGAGAGAAAGGGTATTTCCCCCCTTTTCTTTTTGTCCTCCAGGTATGGCCTCTGACGATTCCTTCACGCTCTCGTGTCCACGACAGAGATAGATGAACAGAAGAAATGCGCACCGAGGAGGCGGAAGAAGAGGAAAAGAAGAAGAAGAAGAAAAAACAAAGAGAAAAAGAGGTGTGGTGAACAATAAACGGGCGGAAAGGAGAAAAACAAAAGTGAAAAAAAAAAAGAGCTAAGTGATGATTTCAAAATTAGAATAAAAAAAAAAAGAAGAAAGAAACGAACAATCAAAGACAAAAGAAAGGCATAGACGACGGCCGCGTGTCTGCGCGTATCTGCGCATACATGCGTGTTGCGCATGCTGCTGAGACTGCAAAAATAGGGCTGCGCTACTCGCTGTACTTGGCGAAGATGCCCTCTTGGA
>JASANS010002180.1:0-26113 GCA_030849605.1 Wallacemonas sp. 195SL | reverse complement strand
TCCGGGTATTGCGCGAACAGCCAAAGAGAATCGGTGTGGGCTGCTGACAAGTTCTCAACACCACCAGCACACGCAGAAAGTGAGTGAGAAAGAAAGAAAAAAAAAGGGGGCCAACAGTCAAACGTTCAAGGCACGCCCCGCACATATACGCGAAGAAGAATTAAAAAAAAGAGCGAGTAAAGAGGAATTGAGGCGAAAGCTGGTAGTGAGATCATCTATAGAGATATATGTGCGTGCGATTGCGCGTTCTGTTGGTGGTAAAGACGCAGATTGCCATTCAGACGGTCTTGTGGGAAGCAGCCCGCCCCCCACCCCGCTCTTTTTTTTTTTTTTTTTTGACCTGCAGCCGCTCATGCTCACAGGCGTGCGAAAAGGAGAGAAAGCAGATAGAATAAACAAACGTAATTGACAGAAGATTTAGCACCAAAGAGTGACAACTCTTTTTTTTTTTGTCAGATGCTATGGTGTGGTTTGTGTTTGCTGCTGTTTTCATAACCGTTGATCATTGTCTGCAGTAGATTGTGAAGAAATGGTGCGCGTAAGTGCGCGCGTGTGAGTGGCAGAGGGCGTGGATCAGATTGCGCACGTCGAGACTTGATCACGGCGCTTCAGGTATGTCCTCGCCTACACCGCGACAGCATGAGCAGCAGTACTCGTTTCCACCCGTGGTGGACGTGAAGGGTCAGGAGCAGGTTCTTGAACACGACGCTCCTGCTGCTTCGCCTCCACAGCTCGCCACTGCACATCTACGGACCAGCGACAGAGTTCTTTCAGAAGCTGCTCGCACGACATGCTCGGCAGCAGGTGGAACCCCGTTGTGGCGAGGTCCTCCGAGAAGCGCTCGGACATGAGTGATGAGGCAGGACGGGACTCAAGCACAAGCGGCTCTTCGCGCAGGTCGGCCCCACGGTGTCCTGCAGACCGCGCGTGCGTGCGTGAACGGCTCGCTGCCAGCTTCGAAGCATCCAGCATGACGAGAAGTGGTAGGCGACGTTTATCATGCGGAAGCGCATCGCCATTGTGTGCACGCGGATCCTGCGCGTTGTAGTGCCATCGCAGCAGCGACGTCAGCGCATTCGGTGCAGTTCCCCACACGCCAGGCACCGAGTCTGCATCGACGTCGGCCTTTAGTAGCGGCACCGCACGTGCCGCGTGATGAGAAGACGCGGCTGCCTGCCTCTCTGTTGTGTCTGGCACCGCGAGTCGCGCGCACACACACAAGGCTGTCGGGGTGCTTCTGTGAAGATCACGCAGGAGTCTCTGCGCGCCACTCCCGCTTGTCGATGCAAGAGTCGCGCCTAGAGAGCTGGGTGGTGTTGATGTGGGGTGTGCAGAGCTTGTCTGTGTTGGTTCTCGGCCTTTACCAGCGGGTGAAGCCGCGACGGCACGCTGCCGTTGCGACCCTGTCTGTGGCTGTGCGAGAGTCATCCGTGTCGCGGCTTGAATAGCGTTCAACTTCGTTTGTGCGCGTGTGGAGGCGGGTGCGGGCGGTGATGCCATCAGTGCAGCATCCTGCGATGACGACACACCTGACAGACCCGTCGTGGACGGTGTGGTCCCCGCGTGCAGCTTCATGGCAGAACCAAAAAAGGTGCCGTGTGCGCGTCCGGTGCTCAGACTCGTGGAGTGGTGGGCGGCAGGGTGCTGCAGTGTGCGGCCTTTGCGGTGGCGTTGGTACAGCACATGACAGGCCTCGAGGAGCACATCGCGTGTCGACGCGGCATTTTGGTGATCGGCGGCCGTCACGGTGCAGCCCTGCGCGGACTCCAACGTGGCCAAGTAAACGGTCAGCTGCGGTTGAGAGCTGTGGGAGGGAGAGACGGGCCTCGTCGTCGCCAAGGCTTGAGAAACGCTATCCACGATTGCCACCCAAGATGGCGGAAGCCACGTTTCTGTGTCGCCCTCTTGGTCGGCGTGCGCGTGAGAGGCTGACACGGTCGAGCCTTGTGTTTCCGCGGAGCTTGTCCTCGCCTGCCGCACGGTGTGTGCGTGCGAGGGAGGCGGGGTGCGTGGCGCACGCGGGAGGAGCAACACCACCGTCGCCTCTACACTCGCATTCTGCATCACCGCCTTCAACGCCGGGTGTTCATCCAGGTGCTCACGGTATGGGTTCGTGATGTTGGGGTGTCCATAGACTTCCAGCTCGAACTGCTCTCGGGACATCGTAGAGAGCAGGTGCTGGCGGGGAATGCGCAGACCAAAGAGACCCCCGCCGAGCTTCACGCCGAGCCCGCCTTGCATGTGGTTTGCAGCATGACGGCGACCGTCTCGCAGGCCGTGTGACGTGGAGAGGCGCTTGTAGCGGCCTTTGCTACCGTGTGTATGTCGCGTGTGCACCGCGCCGCCTCGCTTTGAACGGCCACGAAGGAAGTCCCTCGCGCTCCACCGACCAAGCAAAGCACGCGAACACGTAAACATTCTATCCTTCTAGAGTGAGAGAGAGAGAGGAGGCAGACAGAAGAATATGGCGAGCGGTGGGGGACACGATCAGCCCACATGAGGTGAAACTGCTGCCGTTGTTGGTGGTGGTATTTTTGCAGTTGATGCAAAGGTGGAAAACAAGAAGGGGAAGCCCGGCACACCACAAAAACGCAGCAGACCATGCGCAGGTTTAACCTCCTCTCGTCACGAGAAATGGTATAGTCTGTGGCCGGAATCATAGCACGTTCATGCGGCAGTTGTGGATAAGTCGCGTGCTTTTCCTGCGAGAAGGAAGAAATAAAAAAGCGAACAAAGAGAGAGGTATTGGACTTCGCAAGCTCGGCTTCGCACTGGCATAGCTTCTTTTATTGTTACTATTATTGGTGTTTCGTAGTGTTCTCTGTACCTTCTCATTGTTCTTCCATGTGTGCCCCTCATTCGTGCAAAATCACGGTTGGGAATCGCTCAAAGCGCTTACCGTACCCCTTCCGTCGTTTCGATGTCAGGATGAGTTGTGTGTGCGTGTTTGTTTTCGAATGGGAGACACAAGGCAGCGAGCAAAACAAAGCTAAAAAAACAAGAAAAAAGAAAGAAGAGGACAGTAGACTAGTAATAATAATGCTTTTGACACGTTGTCGGCAATCGTCTTCGTTTGCAGAAGCTTCGAGAAGAGTGCACTTTCGTTGTTTTTGTTTCTCTCTTCTTTTCTCTGTGCTCGACTACGACTCGAGGGTCGCGTTGCGGCGCTGTTCATCGATCCAGTCACGAATTCTCTGCTTCAGCTTCTCACGGTGCGCCGTCACGTCTGGACGCGCGTTGAAGGCCCTCAGCACATCGGTGTCCAACGGCTCATTGGTGAAGGGGTTCTTCTTGCTCGACAGCAGATGGTGATGAATGGTGCCGGCGTTCACATACACGAGGTTGTCAAGATCCTCCAAGTTTTCTGCGGGCAGCGCGACGGGGTCAGTAAGAGGCTCGGAGAGAAGGGCATCCAGCGCAAAGTCAGGGGCATCCGCCCAGAACGTCTCCTCCGACTGCACCTCTTTCGACAGGGACTCCAGTGCAGACGCCATCTCCGCCAGGCGATCACACAGCGTGGCACCGACAAGCTGACGCTGTACGATGCTGTTCATCGCCGCGAGGAGATCAGACAAGGAGCTATCGCACAGGCAGCGCATGAAGTTTGGCGTGCGGCGGAAATGTGTGATGCAGTCCACCAGGCGGGCGAGAATATCGCGCGGCTTGAAATCGTAGCGGTCAGCGTACTCGATGCGGAGGGTCTTGTTTTTTGGCCCGGCAAACGCCACTAAGCTGCGCGACAGCATCTGACTAATCTGCTGCGCCACACGGTTTTGAGAAATACCTCGTCGGAACTGCTTGGAGAGCTCAATAAACATATCCATGAGTGCCTCGAAGAGCTGAATGTGAGAGCGCAGGCCTTGGCCGATCTGGTGGTAGGTTTGTGTGTCGGTGGAATCGTCGTTCTCCTCCTCGTCGTCGTCACCACTGCCAGGCTCTTCATTGACGTTTGCATTGGCGCCAGCCCCGCGGTTACCACGCTGACCGGCGGGTCGCTGTGCTGACGACCCCGCGGCAGGGTTGTTGCCGCCGTTGCCCGCGGCAGCCGCGGTCGTGGCGTTGACGGACATGTCCGCACCGGCCTTCATCATTTCGTGCATCTTGGTCAGGCTTTGGATAATCTGATCCACTGACTCATTCACGTCGGCCGCGGCCATGTGCGAGTACTGCTCGAGCTCCGTCGAAGCCGACGTCCCCTCCTGGTTGAACTCGCGCTTTAATGGCAGGCAGAGCGAGTTCACCTGCAGGAATTGCTTAATACAGTGCGACAGCTGGTAGCGCACCTCTACCTTCTCATAGTAGGAGCTTTCCACGGCGATGTAGCAATCCATGCAGGCGCGAATGATGCGCGTAGAAAACCAGGGATGGTTTTCGAGTGACCGTCGCGTCGTCGCGTCGTTCAGCAAGCGAATCAAATACGCCGGGAAGAGCGCGTGTGTGTGTGCTTTTGGGAAGTACACGGTGTTTCCCATCAAGACCAGCATGAGCGAGATGAGGTGCTGTGTGAAGAGGGCCTCCACGGGGGCGAGCTTGGTGCCACGGATGACGCAATCTACGAGCTGCTGCGGCAAGTACAGCCACTCGGCTGGAGGAGCCTGCGGCAGGTCACCGTGCTCATTCACCCGCATCACGTTCAAAAGCCACAAGGCCACGTTGTCGAGAAACTGCACCCGGCGGCTGGCGAGCTCGTTGGACTTGGTGAGGGACTCGTAGAGGCATTTCTCCGCCAGGTACAAGCCACGCTCACGCTGAGGCACGGCCGGGTGCGTCGAGTTGCGGTCCGCCAGGTCGTAGGCGTCGATGAAGGTACACGCGCAGAGTGTGATGGCTCGCACAGCGAGGAAGAAGAGGTGCGTCGTGGCCTTGTACCCCTCAAGAGTCACCGCATCTGGCACCTTGGGGAGCGGGTTGGCGGCGGTGTAGTACGCAATCCTCTCTACCTCGGCACCAAAGGTCACCACGACAGGATTGCGCACGTCATCGAGGAGATATGTCGTGGGGATCTGCGCCGCAGCGCCACGTGCATCCTTCGCGAAAATCGGCGCCGCGGCTTCGACCAAGACGGCTTGGAGTTGCGCCATGAAAAAGCGAGACGAGAGCGGGTCGTTCTCGTGGCGTGTTTTTTGATACGCTTCGTTGAGCTTCAGCGCCTGTCCGAGGGACCACAGCGTCGCATCACGTGTGCCTTTTGTGCGGAGAAGACCTTGAACAAGTTGGCAGTTCACCTGTGCCAGCTGCTCCACGCACTGCTGCATGCTGTAGATGCGCTGCGCATTTTGATCCGCGGCGGTGGCCGGGAACACATCCTGCAAGAGGCCCCACTCCGTCAGCGAACGCTGCTGGGTTGTTTGGTAGGAGGTGCGTGGTTCTGGCCCAGCCCCGAGGAGAGCTCCCAAGACGGTGAGGCGCTCGAACTGGAACCCGGTCATGCACAGCGGCCCGCTGAAGTACGCGCTCTGTGTCAAGAGAGGCTGGGCCCGAGGGCACTGCGCAAGAGCCAGCACCGCGCGTGCGAGTGCGGAGAGAACGGGCAGCTCGTGCCAGGTTGACGCCGCGGCAACCTCCACCACGAATCGCAGGATCTGCGTGATCAGGGTGTGACCCTCACGGTTTTCCGGTGCGCTACGGAGCGAAATGTTCTTCAGCAGGGCCTCAAGAGCCGCGGACGCGTACACGGGAGAGGCCAGGTAAGGCAAAAGAAGCGCGGAGGCGGGGCCGGTGGTGTCATTCAGCGGGTCTGCCGGCGCAGCCACGGTGAGCAACTTGAAGACGGCATCGCAATGCATCTTCTCCTGGATCATGTCCTTCTCGCGCACGGCGGCGGCGATGGCCACCATATGTGCCGCGATGGCCTTCACGGCAGGTGCGTCGTCAGGGATCTGGCCAACCGCAGCAGCAGAGGAGGCGGGGTGAGCCGCTGCGGCCTGCTGGCGCTCCGTGATGAGCCGTCCGAGGGCGAGGTCGATGTTTCTCTGCACCGGCCCCAGGTTGGCCCCGCTCGACCGAAATACGATTTGGCCGTGGTGGAATACAATGAAGGTGGGTATGCCTTGCACTTGGTAGCGGCTCGCGCAATCGCGATTGCGATCCACGTTGCACTCGCAAAAGTGAACTTGGTTCGCGTCGTAGTACTGCGCCACCCGCTCGTACTCGGGCTTCACCGTCTGGCAAGGTCCGCACCAATCCGCGTAGAAGTCGACAACTGTGACGTGGTCGTTCGCGTTCACGAGGGCAAGCAGCTGGCCCAAGCTGGTGATTTCGATCATTGTGAGATAATAAATAGTGTATTGACTTTTTATTATTATTGCACCTGGTGGGGGGAGGGGGGGGGAAGGGGGTTCACTCGTGTGCAGACGGCAAGACAACAAAAAACGTGTGTCGCAGAGCTGACAGATAGACGTTTCTGAAAAACGCAAGAACAAAAAGGAACGAAAGAGAAAATGAGATGGTCAAAGCACTCGTCAAGGCTAAAAGCAAACTTGTGAGTGAGTATGCTTCTGACGTTTTGCGTGTGCGAGATCACAAAAAAAAAATGATATCAGAAGATGCGAAGGGGGGGAGGGCAGAAAAAGTGAGCAAGCAAATTATGTTGAATGACGAGATAGGGGGTGTTGTAAAGAGCTACATTCGTGCTTGGACCGGGTGCAGTTCCTCCACAAGAGGGAAAACGTTACTAAAGTACGTGAGCACCTCCGATGAGGCCTATTTGATGCAGCGGCTGAGTACTGCTCCTTTTAAATCGTTTATTCTGGTGTTGTTGTTGTTGTTGTTGTTGTTGTTGTTTTATATTTATTTTTATTTCATTGTTTGTAGAGTAAGTTGATCACAGCGTGTGTTGTAGAAAACACCTTTGCGTCTGTACGGCGAGAAAGAGTAAAGTCAAAGGCACACGTGTACCTGTTCTCTCTCTCTCTCCTGCGTGCTCATCTTCTTTCTCTTTACCACGTGTGGGGAAGGGGGGGGGGGTCTCGAACTGATGGAGAGCACAGTAAGAACAACCCAATAATAGACATGTGATCTGCTTTGCAACGCCGTCATCAACAAAGGTATCCTCACACTCCCTTCCACGGGAGGGGGGGGGACAAAAAAAAAAGTGAATCAGAGAGCAGTGTGCTTCATGCTCAGCATGTGCAGGTATGATCATGAACGGAACTCGGGGGGTGCAGGTCGGCCTTCGTAGTGCATGCCCACGTCATCAACAATCTCCAGACTGTCGCTGTCGCTGTCTGTCTCGCTCTCTTCTACGGTCGTCGCCGATGATGGCATTGCGGCAGCAGTCGGAGCCGCGCATTTCGACGCATCCGCCGTGACATCGGCGTGGTTCTTTTCCTCGGACACCGCCGAGTTGTCCTGTTTCGAGGACTGCACTTGAGCTGGCTTTGGTGTAAGCGTGGTCTGTAAGAAACGCTCGAAGGGGTTGGCATCGGCGGTGGCCTTGTACACGTACGCGGCGTAGTCCTCATCATGGTGCGGCACACGCCAATACAGGGGCTTCAGTGACTGCGAAGGGTCCGCGGACTGGGCTTGCACGTCATCGGGCTTGGATTCAGTGCTCACCATCGCAGAAGGTGTTCGAGACGGGTCCGAGAAGTCGTAGGATTGGAACGTCGTGAGAGCCGCCTCGACGCAGTCCCAGTCGAAATCGTCGAAGAGGGCATGTTGCTTGATAGCGTCGAGGTCGAACGTGCGGGAGTCGGGGGACACGCCGAGTCGCTCCAGAGGATCAATCGCGACCAGACGGAGAATGAAGTCCTTCACACGTGCAAAGGCATCCTCTGGGAGCGGGACCGGTGCGTCTGCGTGTGCGCCGTCCGCGTGACACGGCACACTTGTCTCGAGCCCAAAGTCAATCGGTGTGAACGTGACGAGCGACGCTGCGGCCTCGCGCGGGCCCACACCCTGGAGCACCTTCTTGAGCACCGCGTACGTGTTCACGCCGGAGAACATGTGTTCACCGTACATCATCTCGTACACCACTGTACCGAGAGACCACAGATCACTAGCGAAGCTCCAGCGACACTCCCCCACCATCTCAGGCGACACGTACTGTGCGGTGCCGCAGAAGCTGGCCGTGTTCTTTCGCATTGATTGAATCTCTGACACCGTCAGACGCCGTTTTGGTTGCGACGCTCGGGCCGCAGAAGCAGCGCCACCCTCCGCTGCTGCTGCTGATGGTGTGGGTGCAGATGATGAGGAAGATGGGGATGACGACGCAGCAACAGTCTGTGTCAGTGACTCGCCACGTGATGCGTCTTCCTCTTCAGGGCGGAGCGCGACACCGTGGTTGCTCACGGGGACACTCTCACGGCCGTGCAAGTCCACGGTGTCGAAATCCAGCAACACGGCGCGGAAATGATCGTCAAATGCGATGTTCTCCGGCTTGAGGTCACGCAGCACAAGTCCCTTTTCGAAGACACGAGCGAGCCCAAGAGCCAGTTGCGCCGTGATGAGCTGAATATCGCGAAAGGGTAGGCAGCGTGGGACTGGGCTGGAGGCAGGGATGGGAGCGAGCGGAGTAGCACGGTGTGCCTCTGTTTGTTCTTCCGTTGACGCAAGAGGTGCGGCGGCGTTTGCGGCCACGTTGCTCCTCTCGTTGCTCACAGTGGGTTCACTGGAAACCTGTTGATTGTATTGCGTCACACGCTCGAGCACCGTACGACGAATATGCTGTAGAAGATCTCCATTCGGTAACCACTCGAGTACAAAGTAGAGTTCATCCTCAGACTGGGCGGTGCCGTAGAGCCGCGCCACGTAAGGGTGGGGGCCTAATGTAACGAGCGCTGTCTTCTCATTCATCGCGGCCTCCACTTTTTGCTGCTGCAGGAGTTGTATCTTCGACAGCACCTTCACCGCCACCGGAAGACCGCTGGTGCGCAGCTTAGATTGCACAACGGTGGAGATGGCGCCCGCACCGACTGGGGTGCCGGAGGAGAGCTGGAGCTGCTCAGTCGTAAACTGAGCGCAGGCAGGTGTAACGTACGGCATTTTCTGTTTTTTTGTTCTGTTTTTTTTTTTTCAAGGTCACTGTAATCGTCAATACAGACAACCACAATGCCAGAAGAAGAAAAAGAAAGAGCGAGAGCGGCAAGATTGGCTGAGAAGAGAAAAATGGGAAGCAAACGAGAAATGAGAAACAGAAGGGAGGAGAGGCGGCGATGCGAATCAGGCTGGTTTAACGACGGTTGTGAGGCTGGGAGGTTGAGAAGAATGAGGGTTATCTCCGCGACATGATAGTCGTTTTTTGTTGTTGTTGTTGCTTTTCTTCCCTTTTGTTGTTACTGTATGTGTCAGTCCAATATGCACCTCATTGATGTGAAACTATTCTGTTTGTGTGTGATATGTTCATGTGTGTGTGTGTGGTTGTGAGGAGGGGGGTACACATGCAAGTTCTTTGCTCGTCATCTACGTGCCTCTTCCCTTCCTCTCATTCCGTCTCTCTCTCTCTCCCTTCCTCATGCGAGGTGCACACTGAGCAAGCGCGTGGGCGTGTGGCTCTGGATGGCACCTCACATCAGTTGCAGATCAAGCAGTTCTTCCATCTGCAGGTCTGGAACACTGTCGAGGAGGTACAGCACGCGCTGTCTGTCAAGCGCCTCTGTAGCCCCCGCACCACCAGGTGTCCCTACATCATCGTGGCTAAACGAGACAGGAGGGAGCGTGCCGGCGACACGAATGAACGCATCTAGCAGCGCCTTGTTCGACAGAAGTAGGTAGCGCACGGCGGCGGATTTGTCTTGATGAACAATAAACTCACAGAGGGCTTCACATGTCAGCCGCATCGCCGCACGGTGACGGTACGGGATGAGGTCGATGATGGAAGCGGCGACGAAGAAGGCGTCATCTTCCTCATCGTCATCGTCGTCGCAGTCCTCCTCATCCTCGTCATACACACCGGTCTCATCCCCGTAGAAAACAGAAGATGGGTTGCCTTCATCGGTGGTGAGTTGCCTATCGCTGCGAATGATATCACCCTCGGTCGCGGTGGTGGCGGCCTTGAAAGACGGCGCGGAAGTCTGTGGCAACGCCTGTGGTGTTGAACTGAGGCTGTGAGTCCCAGGTGTAGTGCTGGCACCTGCCACCGATTCTGCCTCGCGCTGACGTGCCCATTGCGCGGCTGCGTGGGCCTGCTCCTGCGTTAACCGCCGCTGGCACCGTCGCCGCCACTGCTCCTCTCGCGCCACCACCATAGCGTGGTAGTGTGCGGTGAGTGTGAGCACACCGCACAGCAAGGCCGGGGAGAGCCGGTAGCGCGTCTGTGCCTCAAGGTACGCGGAGTCGCGGAGAATGCGCACCAACAAGGACAACGCCTCCTGCTGGGCAATAAAATGCGGCGGCACGATAGCTTGCGGTGCCTCGATACCGCCCTTGTGCGTGGCGCCGGCGGCTGGGGTCGTGGGGTGTGCGCCGAGGGGGTGCTCTCGCGCCGAACGCGCCTCGCCCTCTTTAGGGCTGGCCTGCTCGGCTGTGTCCGCGCTGGCCGGGAGCAGCAGATGTGCCAGAATGATATCCGTCACGATCTCCTGCATGTAATACAGGAGAAACGGCGCAGCCAGACCTGGATCACTACTGAGGACGTGCCGGAGTGTTTGCCACGATTGGGTGCAGATGCTCAGCGTCGGGTGGCGCAAAAAGGGCAGGAGATGTCCCAAAAACGTGGAGGCGAACGTGCTGGCTGCGGTGACAGACACCGTGGCACCACCACCGGGTGACAAGGGATAGCCGCAGCCCGGGGACACGCCCGCGCTGTGCGCAGGGGTGGCATTGGTCGCGCACGGACCCGCTGAGCCGTACCGCTCACCTCCGCTCTGCTCGAAGCGGTGGTTGCTGCCAACAGCGGCCCCGCTGTACACGCTCGCGGCGCCGCTCGGCGCACCGCGGGAGCTCGCGGCAGCCCCGGCAGCCGCCCGTCGCACGCTGATGGCGCTGGCCGTGGGTGTGTGCAGCGAGGGCATGGACCGCCCAGGGCCGCTCAAGCCACCATGGAGGCCAACATGGGGCAGGGCCATGCCTGCCACGGTAAACGCGGTCGGGGTCTGCGGCGTGGGGGGCCTCTGGAGCCCAAAGAAGCCGCCGCCGCCGCCACTCGATATGTAGCCTGGAGAAAAAGGCGAGGTCTGTAGATGCGGCTGTGCCGAGCCGCCGCCTTGCGCCGACGCCTGCGCAGACACATGGGCCGCTGCGGCCGATGACGCAGAGAGCGGCAGCGCGAGCAGCACAACGAGCACCGCGCGTGTGCGGGCCAGCGTGCGCAGTGTACTCGCAGCCGGCGCACAATGCCCTGAGGCACCGTGTGCATCCATGAGACGGTAGAGCACGAGCTGGAAGTGTTGGCTCAGGCTCAGCTGATCAGGGTGCACGGGCAGGGAGGCGGCGGGAGGCTGGTGACCGAGATGACTAGCCGTCCGCCGCGAGGTGCGCGAGCGGGTGGTGCCTGCCGGAGCCGCTGCCGCCGTGTCCGCATCCTTGGCCATGTCACCGCTGATGGAGGTTTCCACGAGGGTACTGCGCCTCCCAACCTGGCCCGCGTGACTCTCGCTCTGCGCGGCGAGGAAAGACAAGGAAGGTCTCAGTGGTGTGTCTGTTTGGGCGAAAAGGGTCTGTTGAAGCGCGGGGTCCGCATGGGTGCCTCTGGCAGAGGCTCGCCGCGTGGGTGAGCTGACGTGCGTGGGGTCGGAGAGGGAGGCGCTCACGCTGTGCAGACTCACAGAGGAAGCCGCCAACGAAGAGGAGCAAGAGGAGGATCTCCCACAGCCACCACGCGGCGCATTCAATAAGTGAGCCGAAGACGTGCGCGATGATGACGACGACGGCAATGAGGAAGAGGAAGATGAGGAGGAAGAGGAAGACCATATGGTGAGTTCATCCCCGTTCCCGTGTGACGCCCTGCGTCGGTGACCCAAGGTGCGCTGAGCCGGTCGACATGGCGCAGGCCCCACACTGAGGCGACCGTCAGGCATCGCAGCGTCCACCTCCACGTTCTCCATCAAGTCCACCTCGTGCACCTCATAATCTTGTTCTTCTTCCTCTTCGTCGTCGTCGCCACTGCTGAGGTCATCGCAATCGCAGCGGTAGAAGAGAAAGTCTGCCCGCTCCCCCGGCTCTGTCCTCGACAGGGGTAACGAGTAGAGGTTCAGCTGCTGTGCCTCCCACGCGGGGCTGAAGCGGGGTTCGCCAAAGAGTAGCGCCCCAGCCACCAGCTCACCCAAGCCACGACGGTCCACGATGGAGAAGAAGAGGGCGATCTGCTTCAGCGTCTCCAGCCACAGCGTGCGAGACGCACTCGTGGAGGCTGGTTGTGAGCACGCCATCCCAGCAAGATAGGGCGAGCTGGCGTGCGGTAGAGGCAGCGGAGGCTCCGATGCGGGTGCGGCGTCACCTCCAGTCCTTGCACACCAAAGATGCGATGACGCACACGGTGGTTCTGCCGTGGCCTCTGTTCGCTCGGCCACCAAATGCAGCAAATAGAGCAGTGTGTGAGGGCAGACAGGAAGCGGGGCGGAGTTGGTGGTCGCCGCGGGGTCAGGAGACAAGAGGGTGGCGGGTGGCACGACGGCCCACGGTCCTGCCTCCGAGCCACGTCGCCAGCTGCCGCCCAAGCTGCGCAAGGGATCTCGTCCACTGTGCAGCGAGTGAACAGACTGGGCGCGAGACGGTGATTTGTGCCTTGTTGCGCCACTAAAGGATGAGGACAGAGAGAGCGCAGCGGAGGCGGCGCGGGCCTCCATGCCTGGCAAACTGAGCGTACCTTCGACGCTCCGCACCAGCAGCCGCACGGCATCGCACACACGTCGGGCCGTGTCTTCCTCCCTCTCCGCGGGGCTTGACAGCGTGGCCGCCACGTGCTCACACGAGGCAGAGGTTGGCAGCTTCCTTGTGTCGCGCGATGAGCGACGTGCTTGATGCCGCCTGCTCGATCGAGTCGATGCCGATGGACTTGCAGGGTCCGTACCATGCACGGCAGCGGAAAGAGGCGATTCGAGAAACGGTGCAAGGAGCTGCCTCGAAAAGTGGCGGCAAGGCCGTGTGGTCATTAAAACGTCATCGAGTTGACGTGACGGAGCCAAGGCGGGTGTGGTCATTGCAAGGATTTAGATGTTGTGAAAAGGGCGGGGGTGAGATACGAACAGAAGAAAAGAACAAGAAGAAAAAAAATACACAGCAGCACTCTTCAGAAAGAAATGCTGTACTGTGAAAACAAAAAAAAACTGAAAGGGAAACAAAGAAAGATCAGGGGCGAGAGACGGAAGAGTGGTGGAAAAGGGGAGGGTGGAGGAGCTAATTCGGATGATTTTGTGTGTGGCGGCACCCGTAGGTCACCGAGACAAGAAGAAAAGAAGATGAGATCGACGACATCCATGCGCACCTCCCAAGCGCGCAAAAAAAAAAAAAGGTAAAGGATGAAACCTTCGATTTCAGCTTGCGATAGGAGCACAACTTCTCGAGTCGCGATGAGGACCACGACACAGACTGACCTCACGTACGCTCTCACACATGCATGATGCGTACTCGTGGTCTTCTGTTGTAGAGTTTTGCCAACCCTGGCACATGCATCCTCTTTTCACTACTCGTGCAAGTCACCACTCTTCACGCAAACGTCTCTGCGTGAGAGAGAGAGAGAGAGTCCCGTGTGTTTTAGTAATACATCGATGGTGTTCTCGCTGAGAGAACAGCTTTTTTTCGTGTTTCGTGAGGTGCTCTGTTGGCGCTGTTGTTGTTGTTGTTTTTGCTGTGATCAAGGAACATGAATTATCATTCAAGAAAAAAATTGAAGTCGAATAAGAAAGCAATCGATCGGAAAAAAAAAAGAACAAGAAAGAGGGGAGAAAACGCGAAGATGAAGAAGTGAAACAAAACAAGAGAGCTGCAAAAAAAAAAAAAAGAGGGAGAGAAAGTCATCATGAGTGCTCCAGTGCAGAAAAAAAAAGGAGGTAATCTGGTCTGCACTCACTCATGACCACACCTTGCCTCTCTCTCTCTCTTTGATGTTGCTGACTTTCCGGCCTCTTTCTAGATCTCTTCATATGCCATTCTTGTTTTGTAGTTGTTGTTTTCTCCTCGTCAGAGTGCCATTCGTCATCTTCGCCTTTCGCTGCTTCCTTGTTCAGGTTGTTCCGTCGCATGGTTCTTCGTGTTTCACTAATGTTGTTGTGTTGTGTTTTTCTTTAATAGAGTTCAAAAGGGGGGGAGGGATAGAGAACGGAACAGAGCGAAGACAAGAAGAAAAAAAGTCGAGCAAGAACAGCACCTCTGCAGTTTCCTTGCTTTTTTTTTTTTTTTTGTTGTGGTGGTGGTGGTTGTCGCTGTTCTCTAGTCCGTCTCACGCTCTCACGCAGCAATAAGCGTACACCAGTACGTGCGTTTAGGACACGAATTTGTTGATGTTGGTGAGCCAGCGCTCGTAGTCAAGCTGCTCCGACCAGAAGCTGTACAGTGTAACGAACTCGCCAAGTTCATCGTTCACACCACGCTTTTCCAAATAGCGGATGAAGCCCTCCACCAGGTTGTCATCGAGCTCGCTGACCTTAGGGCCAGGGTAGAGCTGAAGGCGCTTGCTGTCCGCCTCCGCGCTGTCATCCAGGGCAAACTTGGCGTCGTCGTACATGCAGATGTTGTCAAGCACAAGCTCGCCCTCCTCCACGCTGAGGTCAATCTGCATCGTTTGGTTATTGCGCGTCACGTAGACGATGATCTGGTGATTATTGACATCACCGGTGTCCTCCTTTGGGCAGTAGTGCACCAGAATGTCCTCGTCCTCGTACTGCTTGGTCATCTGGAACGTACATTTGCCCGGTGTGTGGGCGAGCTTCCAGCCGGCAGGGGGCTGAGGCTGTTCGGGCTTGTCGTTGCGGCTGATCTCCTCCTCAAGCTCACGGCGCGTGGCATCCGCGAGGGCGGCATCGTGTGCGAAGCGCTGAGGGGACCACAAGGCTGGAGAGCCGGTCGTGGCACGGAAAGCCGCGAGAGGAATGCTGCTAGCGAATGTGGTGCGAGTGGCCACAATGCGGCGAAGAGCCGCCAGAGGGAAAGTACGCTGCATGATATGTCTGTGTCTGCCTAAATGGGAAATGTGTGTGTGTGTGTGTTTAAGAGCAGTGGTGGTAAAAGCAAAAGGAAAGGGGGAAAACAAGATAGGGAAGAGAGGGAATGGTTGTTGAAGAGGGAAAGGGAACAAAACAAAAAAAAAGGGTAATGCGTGACCACAAGTGTTGCGATGATGGTGAAATGGAGAAGGAGGAAAAGGAGAGAGAGGTCAGCTGCAGGCCACTGGTTTTCAGCAGTGAAGGTGTGCGAATCAAGCGAGATGCCCTGATCAAAAAGGCACGCATGGTGTGCACTCCATTCAGTCTCTTCGTTTGCATCGTTCCGATCGGCTCGTGCGACATCGAACTCTTTGTCTGTTGTTGTTAATTGGGTTGGATGTGTATGTTTTGTATGTTCTTTTTCTTTTTTCTTTTTTCTTGCTGCGTCGGTGGTGAATATGCGCGTGTGTACAGTTACAGTTTTGTGATCATGTCGCCTTCATTGCCTGTTCGGAAACGGTAACGCGAGAGCAAACAAGAAACGCAACAAAGTGAGAAGGGGGGGGAAAGTTTGTGCAAACACAGAGAGAAAAACGAATGATTCACACAATCAACGTGCGACACCAAGACCTTCAGAGGACGGAGAGATTTGAAGGAGAGAGAGAGAGGAGGAGGAGGAGCATGTGCGCTTGCAATCATCTCCCATTCGTATTCTTCCAAGAGGCGCAACTCGCGATTCACGCAGATGTCATTGCGTGGCCTCACGAGTCCGTCTTTGTTTCTTCTTCCGCAGCCGCTGTGCTCTCTTGA
Organism: Wallacemonas sp. 195SL; assembly: GCA_030849605.1. NCBI lineage: Eukaryota > Euglenozoa > Kinetoplastea > Trypanosomatida > Trypanosomatidae > Wallacemonas > Wallacemonas sp. 195SL. The sequence continues at coordinate 10,283 of JASANS010002180.1, read as the reverse complement.
TGCGCGCGCCAAGTTGCCACCTTCGCACGTGATTGCGCCACCTGCTCACCAAGCGAGAGGCTCTTGGGCAGCTGGTTTAACCACTCGCACGCCCACGGCAGCTCGGCGTTGCTGTCCATGTCAGAGCAGGTGAACCACGGTGGCTGGCGATGCGCAAAGCCTCGTTCGAAGTGCCATTGAAACACCTTGGCGGCCTCCACATCCGCGGCCTCCAAAAAGGTCTCACGGTTGGAGAAGAGTCGCGATGGGTAGACGTCACCCGTGTTGGGATTCGTGCGCCACACCGCGGGTATCCACTCCGAGCCGGTATCCTCCACGCAATGCAGAAGATGCTCCAGATGTGTACGCGGCGTCGCACGTCCGGATGCGGCCTCCAGCACGTGTGTGCTCTGGCGGCTGCCGAGGCCGAAGTCGGTCTCATTGTCTCGACCTGTGGCCAAGTGGGCGCGGGGTGTCTGCCCATGGGGCAGCTTGTGTGCAGATGCGCTCAGCATGAAGCCGTCGTCCTCGACGCCGGCACTCGGCAACAGCACAGGGAGCTGCGGCGTGTGCACGTCTGGCATCGAGCACGACGCGGTGGGGGCAGATGTCGGTCCCACCTGGCTATCCCTCGTCGGTGAAGGGGGTGCGAAAGGCGTTGTGGGTGTGCTCCCCGCATCTCCTGCGCAATCCGGTGCAGCGAAGGAGCCATGGCGCCCCGCTTGTAGCTGCTCTGGGACATGCGCTGGGGAGCTGAGGGCCCACGGTGGTGCCATGGCGGTCACCTCCGCCGCCGATAAAAGCCGCCGCGGTGTGTGCGTGGCTGACGCGTGGAGTGAAGAGTCCGCCGGGGCGGCTCGCATGGTGACCTTATCCTCTTCCTCCTCTGGTCGTGGCTGGGCTATCTGTGCGGCCTCGCGACGGCGTTCGAGCTCATCGAGTACGTGCGGCCAATCCGTGAGGCCGACGCTGATGCAGTTTGTGGCGATGTGGAAGCGGGTCTCAACGGTGATGCCCTCCCACGGCTTCTGCGGCGTGGACGTGGTGCTGGCGGGGCTCAGAGGCGGACGCAGCGAAGACAGCAAGCTGCTGCCCGTGACGGCGGGGGCGGGAGGAGGAGGCTGTGGCGTTGCCGCACTCGCCTGATTCGGTTTGGTCTGGTCACGTGTGTTGAGTCCTGGGAGCTTGGCTGTCGAAGGCTTCGAGTACAGCCACGCCAGGTACTTCAGTTCACGCTCAGCGGGGGTCATCTTGACCTCCTCAGCGGCAGCGGGGGTTGCGGCAGCAGAGGCCACCGCTTCCGTCGGTTGTGTTGTGTGGACAAACGGTGTCGCGGAAGGCGGCGTCAGCGCAGACCGTAACGTACCGTCAAGGGGGTGCGATGGCAGATTCGGTGCGGCAGGAGGCACCAGTGTGGCTGCGTCTTGGGGCGTGGAGACCTGAGGGCCATCACGCTGTGTGCGTGGCGCGTCCTTGTCGGGCTCACCGCTGGATGACGGCGAGGACCACAACGAGCGTGAGCGGCTAGCGGGGCTATCACCACCGCAGCGGATCCGTCGTCGTCTGTTCGACGGCGCGCGTGCGTCGCACTTTGCCTCGCCGCGTGTAGAGTCGATGCGATCACGACGTGGGACGTGCCCATCGCGTGCTCGCTCACTCCGCGGTGCCACAGCCGCACCTTCTTGCCGCGCGTACTTGCGCGATTGTGGTTGGTGCGGTCGTTGCCGTGGTGGCGGCGGAGGCGAGCGAGACCGCGAACGTGATTGTGAGCGTGAGTAGGAGTATGACGGGCTGCGTCCGCGTACGCGCCGCCCTGAGGCTAATTGGCTCCGCTCATTCCTTGCTTTGGCACGGCGAAAGGGAGACTGGCTGCGGTGTGTGTGCTCCACACGGCCACTAGTCTTGTTGTTATTCTTGTTGTTCTTGTTGTTGCGACGGCGGCCATTCCGCTGGGCAGACTCATCGGTGTCCTCATCCGCGTAGCGATAGACGTACTCGTACGAGGCTGATCTGTCCGTCCATGACGCCGAGCGAGAGCGGTAGGTGTCATCGCGGCTCTCGTCAGGAGACCGTCGGCCCCGCTGACGTCCTCGCCCGCTCCGTCTCCGCGAGCTGAAGCGAGAGCCGCCCGCACTACCCCGCTGCCCACGTTGGCCTCCTCCTGTTCCGGTTTCTGTTGTCCCCTTCCCACCTTGGCCATCACGCACGACGCCATCATCGTCCGTTGCGATAGAGAGGTACTGGTCTGAGCTGTACAGGTTCTCGCTCCGATCGCGTCGTGTGCGCTTGCCACCACCATCACGTTTTCTGTCCTGTCTGAAACGGCCTGAGGTGCCTGCAGTCATTTCACCTGTTCCCTCAGCGGCGCCGCGACGGCCTTGTTTGGCGTACTGCGCACGGCGCTCGCCAGTCCTTTGTGACTTGCCGCTGCGGGGCATATAACCCACTCGCTTCGACGTCTTCCGCGATGCACGGTCGGGCCCTCGGCGGCCACCACTACGGCTTCTCCCTCTATCCATCGCAGAGTTATCCCCTTTTTGTTGTTGTTGTGCGTGTGGTTTCCTCACGTGGGTATGTACGCACACGTGCTTGCGCGCGTGTGTGTGTATGTGCACAAACAAAAACAAACAAAAGCAGGGTGTGCTAGAAAACACTGTGGAACATGGTACGCAAATATAAGAAGAGCAACAAGGATTTTTAGGCGGGAGAAGAAAAAGATATAATAATAATAAAAAGAATAAGCGAAAGGAAGGGAGGGGGAGGGGGTTAATGCAGAGATAAAAAGCAGAAGGAACCGATGTGTGAGCATTTTTTTTTTCATCTACGAGAATGAGAAAGAGAACGGGAAAGAGGTCAAACATGAGAGCATGAGAGAATAGCAGTCGTCCACGACACATGATGATATTCCAATTTCCCATCCTTCTATTCTGATTGTTTTGTTTTGTTTTCCTCTTCTCCTTCTTTCCTTCTCTGCACGTGCGGGTGGAGTGTGTCTAGCATCCTCTGAGAAAAATGCAGTGCAATTGCACGCGCAGCACCGGGACAGTCACATCGGACTCCTTCATGTGTGCTCGTGTTGGCACGCTTGTCGACAACGGGTGTCCCTCCAGTATGTTTCGTTTTTTTTTTCATTTGTTCTGTACTTTTTGTTTGTTTGGTTTCTCTTTGATTGTGATGTTGATTTTGGTGGCGATGTCTTCTCGCGATCTCGGCGTTGATCACGTCTTCGTTTCAGAAGGGGTTTTACCTGACGCACCTTCTTTTGTCGTCTTCTCTTTTGGGGCCATCAATGCACCGTGAGAACGAAAAAAAAAAAACACGCACGCACAAGCACACAAATAGAGGGGGGCAGCAAAGAGAATTGACTCAGCAAGTCGCAAAAGAGCTTCACAGCAACCACGCGGCGCGGCAAAGAACAAAAAATTGGGAAAAAACAACAACACAACGAAGCAATTCAATCAGCGAGAAAAGCGAACAACGTGAAGAGGAAAAGATGTGAAAAGTAGTACTGGGCACATAGTATGGAGAACATTTCTTTTTTAAGAAAAGAAGAAAGAGAAAGAAAAGCGGCAGGTTGATTCGATTACATTGGCTCGTCTCAGCCACAACAGATCGCTCATCGAAACAAAAAAAAAAGAGAGAGAGAGAAAGAAAGAGAGAGAGAGATAAATAAGCAACAGAGTCCGTATTGGGCTCATTATCGATTTCCTTCTTCCACATATGTTCGGTGTGTGTGTTCTTGTTGTTGTTGTTTTGTTTGTTTCCTTCCCCAAAGATACGAAAAGAAAGCAATCGAGGAAGCAGGGAAGCCCATTCAGAGTCAGAAAAAAAAGGGGGGGAAGCAATCAGTCAGCCATCCTCACCTTCAGCGGCGCAAGCCCGTGAACTTCTTGTCCACCCGGTAGTCCTCGACAACGTCAATGCGGGGCTGGTAGAAGTGAAGGCCGTTCATCGTGTCCGCTGACGCCATCAACCACTCCTCGTCCTTTCCACTGCTCCAACTGCAATCCGTGACCCTGCCGAGATGTCCAATGTGCACAAACGCCACCTCAGGCGGCGCCATCGCATCCTCCGAGTAGCCCAGCGGCAGCGTCGTCTTCGACAAGTCCCACACCACCACGCGTCCATCCTCGCCGAAAGAGGTGAAGACGGTCTCCTTGAAGGGAGACCACTGCACACCGGTGACGGACTTTCCGTGGTACGAGAGCGAGGTCACCTCGCGGCGGCTATGGCGAATGTCCCAGAGCCCCACAGACCCGTCAGTCCCGGCTGTGGCTATTTGGAAGTCACCCAGTGGGTGGAACTGCGCGGCCGTCGCGCCGCCCTCGTGGGCCTCTGGAATGGTCATGTTGCTGCTGGCGTTGCTGCGCGTGTCCCAGATGCGGACATCACCGTCCAGGCTACTGGAGGCGATGAGGTGGCCTTGCGCGTGGTGGCAACTAACATCAGTGATAATGTCGCGGTGCCCTGTCAGACGCTGGATCGGCTGGCTCTCATTGCCCACGAGGTCTGGAATGTGGCTCTGCTGATGCTGCTGAGCCGCGATCGCGTCTGCGTCGAGGCCGGCGGTGAGCAGGTGGGATACGTCCCAGTAGTTCACATAGCCATCGTCGGAGCCACTCACAACGTAGCCAAGCTTCACCGGGTTCCAGCACAGCCCAAAGCCACCCGTGGTGTGGCCAAGCAGCGTCGCCTCAGGCGTCGTCAGGCCATTCGCGTCATCCTGAAGATCACGCACAAGGTTGTAGATTTTGATGAGCCCGGATGCGGTCTTGACCGCGACCGTGTTGTTCTCCGCAGGCATCGCCTTGATCTTCAGGACAGGCGAGTCGACGGACACGACCTGGTCCGTGTTGAAGTGGCCCCGAATGTTTCGGAACAGTTTGCCGGGGTCCACCATCGCCTCGAACTCCTCCGCCGTCGCACCGGCCGCGCCGTCGATGTCGTCATCACCAAAGAGGCTGTACATGGCGCCGGTGTTAAAGTACACCGGCACCGCCACCTCCATCACACGCACCGTATTCCTCTGCCCTCTGCCAGCTTGGGTACCGACGGCGACGTACTGCAGTGTGTAGTCACGCTCAGGATCGGCGAAGCGGCGGTCAGCAATCCACTCAACGGCCATCGTAGGCCACTCGAGAACGTGTGTGGCACAGAAATTGTAGATGTTGCCGCGCTGGGCCTCGAAGGTCTGCTGGAGGCGCATGAGCCGGGGAAGGGCGTAGAACTCAAGTGCGCCTGCCCCGCCTCCACCTGCTGCAGCGCGGGCACGGAAGTCAGCAGAGCCACCCGTGCCGGTGCGCGGACGACCCGCAGAGGGCGGACGGCGGGTGTCGCCGCCCTCCTCGTCCTCCCGCATCACCGCAACACCAACGTCCAGCGCAGTGCGGTAGCTTTTGCGACGATCGACACGGTCCGTCTGAGAGTTGTCGTCGCTGTCTGCGTCGTCGCTGCTCCCCTCATGGCGCCCTGTGCTGTGTCGAGTCTTGTGCGCCTTCGCGGCGTCGTCGAAGGCGGCCTCATCCGCGACCTCCACTACACTCGGCGTCATCTTATTCAGCTCACCAGGCGATGTCAAACCGTCATCGGTGTCGACGTAGTGCTGCGCCGTGGAGGGCGTCACAGCGGTGGTTTCGGTGACCGTCGATGGGCTCGCCCCTCGCTTCGCTTTCTTGACCTTCTTCATCTTTTTCTTTTTGCCCTCGGCAGCACCACTCTCGTCATCGCCGCCCTCAACAGGGTAAGTGCGATTCATTCGCGGGGCCGCCACCGTGGAGGCCCCGTCTTCGCTGGCCGTCTGCGGTGACGACGCGTCAATTGTCGAACCGCCATTGCGCAGGTTTGCCAGCATCCACGCACGCGATCGGCCCCCACCTGTCCTGTCAGACGGCGGTGGTGGCAAGCCCTCGGATGGCATTTGTGAGGGTGGGGGGAGTGGGATGCTTGACAAGGGTACAGGTGCGGGCGGGGAGGCAGATTCGCCATCAAGACCACGTCGGCGGGGCTTGCCAGAGTGTGATCGCTTCCTTGGCTGACCTTCACGCTCGTTGGCGTTCTCCACGTTGATGCCACCCCAGCTTTCGGGTAGATCAGATGAATTCATGATGATGAATGGTTTGTATGTATGCTCTCGTTTGCTTGTTTGTTTGTGTGGGTGTGTGTCCTATATTTGTTTGAATGCGCTTTGTTCGAAAACGCACACGTGATCCACACAACAACAACAACAAAAAACTGTAAAGAAAGAGGGAAACCAAAATAAGTGAATAAACTGGAGACAGTCGAAGTGGTGCACAACAATGGAAATTCCACACGCGCGCGTAGAAAAGCGAAGGAATGACGAAAAGAAGAGGGTGAAGAGGAGGTTCTGTGTGTGGGAGAGAGGTGGGAGCAGAATGTGAGGGGGGGGGCGTCTCAGACCATTAAGCCACACACGAGGGCATGTGCGTAACGTTTTGACAAAGCTCACAGCACGCATGTTCTGATGGCATGAAAGTGTTCATCACGCGGTCAAGGACATCACCACGCAGAGCGTGAACGTGACCCGGCCGGTTGTTGTCCTTGTTGTGTGGATACATGACGTAGGACTCCCACACTGGATGTGTCTCTGTGGAGACCGTGTTCTATTCATGCATTCATTATTTGTTGATGTTGTTGTGATTGTGGTTATGGATGCCGCAGCAGCTATCCATTCCGTGATAGGCATATATATACTGGGTTGTTGTTTTTTCAAATCTGTTTGTCTACAAATAGCGTTGTATGTGTTGGATGTGGCTGCCACTTCACCGACGCCTCGCATCATCCTTTTCGTGGCTGTGTGGCGGGGTTTGTCTCCGTGAGAGTGCCTCGTGGTTGCACATCCACGTGTGCTGCGCGTGCAGACAGCGGAGCTGCACTGTTAGAGGCGTGTGCACGGGGGCGGCTGGCTCGGGCCGCCGCACTGGCCGCGATGGCGGCGACTGCGGTCGTGTCACGTACAGACGAATCGCGAGACGCGTCACCTATCGCAGTGGCACCACCACCGACACCACCACCAGTTCGCGTAGACAACGTTGTGGCAGCCGTGCCCGTCGCCGCCACAGCAGCCTGCCGAGCTGCGATGGCGGCAGCGATGTGTGCGCTAGACCGCGTGGTCGTCGAAGACGAAGAAGAGGGCGATGTGCCGGCAGCACCTGGGGGCGCCACGCCACCAGGATAAGCCGCGGTCGCGAAGCTCCTGACAGCAGGGACAGAAAAGACGACGTTGGTGTTTGCCGTGGCGGTGGTAGCTGGCGTCGTGTGAGGGGCGGGGGGTGTGCGCGAGGGCTGCGAGGAGGGGAGAGCAGGGAGGAGCTCCGCCGCAACAGACGAAGAGACCGACGAGGCCGTGCGCTGGCCAGATCGACTAAGGGTGCGTACCTGCGCCTCACCTTGTTGTTGTGATCTGACACAGCCATCCTTCACCGACGCACTCGCCTCTTCGTTCAGCGCGAGTGTTGGGCGTGCGGAGGCCAGCGAAGGACGCGCCCCTCGCAGGGGCAGAGCCGACGAAGAAGAGGCCGACGACCCACGCCGCGTCGCGTTCGTCGCAGAACTTGAGCGTACTGCCACCGTGCCGCCTCCGACGCTGCTGCGTCGAGGACCCGCTGGCTGCGGAATCGGGGCAGGCACCCCGCCATACTGTCCACGGGCTGAGGCCGCGGTGGAGGAGGAGGAGAAGTTTTTAGTGGATCGGGGTGAGTCCGCCGCCTCAGCACGCAGGCCCTGTGAGAAGAAGCGGCTAAAATCGAGACGCACCCAGAGCGCCCGCTCCGCCGGCCGACTCGCGACGCCGAGGTGCCCCAGGCACACCGCCACGATATCCTGATGCAGCCGTGTTTCCAATGCTGTGAGCACCGCGGAGACCTCCGGCGGCACCTCATTCACCCCCTCCACCGCCCAGTACACGACCCCGTAGCGACTGCAGATGAGGTGGAGCGTCATAGCACAGCGACAGGCCTCTTGGCAGGCGCGTCGCACAGCTTCGTGACCCGGTGTGAGGAAGTAGCCCTCCGCCAAGGACCAAATAAAGCGATCATGTCGCTGCTTCGCCTCTTCGACACTGCGGCACGCCTGCATACCACGCTCTAACTCGTAGACCGCGGGTGCCGTGATGTCGACGTCGCCGTACTCGCGTATTGTGGAGACGAGGAAAAGAAGGGTCTGGAGGAGGTGGTGTGCACGACGGAGCTCGGCGGACGGACTCTGGTTCGTGAGTAGCGCTTCCCTGAAGCTCTGTCGGGTCTCTTGAAGCGCGCGAAGGGCGAAGCGAAGAGTGAGTTGAAAAGCGAAAAGCTGCTGGTAGTAGCTGAGGGCCTTGTCGGTGACGACGAGTCCAAGCCCACTCGTGGGTCGGTCGTAGTGGAGGTGGAGCGCCTGGATGCGTTCGAGCACAGTCATCGCAATATCTTCGACTGTCCGCCCACGACGCCCTGCGGCTGCGCCTGCCCCCGCCGCCAGCAAGCGCTCGCCCGTAGGGCACGACTCTGACACGCGCAGCTCAAAGGACGCGTAGCACGGTGCCTCTCCCAAGCCTGCCTCGGCAAGCGCTGCGACGAAGCTCTCCTCGGCTCGGCGGTGGAGCAAGGCGTTCTTCTCGGCCTTGGCCAAGGCGCCACCACCACCTCCCGCACGATGTGGCCCGGCCGCGCGCGTCTCGCTCTGGCCTGTCTCTATTACCGTGTGCACCTCACTCACGAAGCTCCGCCAGACATCACCCCGCTGGCAGAGGAAGCCGCCCTGCAGAGCCGACAAGTGGTCGAGGAGAGTGGGCAATCGCGTCAATGACGCCATGAGCCGCGTTGAAGGCGGCGGTGCAGAGTGTGCGGTGTGCACGCCGGCCTGCTCAGCACCACCCTCCTGTGCGCTCCGCGGTGACTTCTCTGCAGAAGGGAGAGCTGTCTTCAAGACCCCGTAAGGATCCTTCACCTTCAGCCACAGTGCCTTGGACCACAGGCTGCGTGCCGCCTCCACACGAGCCGCAAGCTCCTCCTCCACGAGGTGTCCGCCCACGCAAAGGGCAGGGTAGAAGACGGTGTGCAGCACCGCCTCCGCCACTTCATCTTGCGCGCCGACAGCCAAAGAAGCCAAGTTCGCGGCAGAGGCAGGCCTGTCACGGCCACCGTTCCCGCGTTGCTGACCACGCAGAGCAGAAGACAGGCCGTACGTTGGACCCTGCCGTTCAGAGAGCGCCTCTTCAACCAGCATTCGACGCGCTCGCCCAGCAGCGAGGATAGTGAGGGCGAGGTCAAACGAGATGCCAACAGGCACGTACGCCTCCACGACGGCGTAGTCACCGCTGCGTCGCATGTCGTCGGCATCGCTGGATGTGGTGGGTTTGGCGGCGGACAAGGGTTGGAGAAAGAAGTCTTTGCGTCCGTGCAGCACCACACCGTGCGCGACAAAGTGAGCGGTCGTGAAGAGCACGGAGAGCCAAATGCTCTCGCCAACGTACGCGCGGAAGGCAGCGGGCAGCCCCTGGTGGCGGGCAAAAGCATCCCACTGCTCCAAGAACACGGAGACAGCGGCGATCACGGACGAGGATTCTGACAACGGCTCTGAGCTCACTGTGGAGGGGGAGGGGGACCTGGCACGTCTTGGCCCCCTCGAGGTCACCGCCTGAGACGCGGCGATGGCGGCCGACTCAATCCCGGACGCGGTGTGTGCGAGCTGCGCGAGCTGCATCATGGTGCCACCAAACTGCGCCTCCAAATGTGACAGCGCCGAAGCCGAGCTCAGCGCCGGGCTCTTGACGGCATCTACGTAGCATGCCAGAACACGACTCACGCCCACTCGCAGCGCGGAGGCATATAAACTGGTGTGGGGCATGGATGACGCCCCGCTGGGAGTGCTGCCTCGCACCGTGGAGAGGCTTCGGCTATCGGGTAGTCGGTGTGGCCGGCTGCCGTGCGATGATGTCGCAAAGTCATGCAGGTACTTGTATGCGCCTCCTAGTGGGAGCACGGTTTCGAGCAAGTTCAGCTCCGAAGGGTGCAGCTGCGCGCGCAGTCCTTCTGAAAGGCTTGGCACGACGAACAAGGGTGGCGGTGACGAGGAAGAAGAGCACTCCTGTGTGGGCACGCCCGTCGAGGCGTCAAGCGCAGTAGAAGGGAAGCCGAGAAGGCAACACTTAATCTCCTCCATTGCGCGTTATCAGTGTTCTCGGTGTTGATGCTGTTATTGTTTGAGGGAGTCTTCGTCGCTTGTGCTCCTTTGTTAGCGCGTACGAGTTCACCGCGTATGTTTTCACGACTTACAACGTCTATCTGTGTATGTGTATGTGTATGTGT
>JASANS010002179.1:0-25751 GCA_030849605.1 Wallacemonas sp. 195SL | reverse complement strand
ATCGATATTGCCCTCTGGAAGTTCGAGTCCCCCAAGTCCATGTTCACCGTTGGGTGTACACCCGTTGCGATTTTTTCTCGCTGGAGCTCGCTTCTTCATCAGTCATGCCTCGCGGCACGCTTGATGATAGGCGGGGTGGAAGCGAATCCTGGCCCTCCTCGCAAAATGTCCAGGGACCCCTCCGCGCGATCCACGACGCAACCTGACGGCCGCTCTGACAGTGGCGCAGACCAAACGGACTCCGACCTTAACCAGCAACAGAATAATTTTACTTTACAGAATCAGAATCAGAATCAGGACCACAATCGAAGGACACAGTACCAAAGCCCACGCAGTGCCGCCGCAGCGACACACTTCACTTCCCGCCCCTGGAGCGCCACTGCCACCGGACGTCCCTTACCAGCTGCGCCGCGCCCACCGACCGCTCACGCACTGCCATCCCCGGCAATGACGCCCGCGGTGAGCGCCACCCAATGCGTGATATATAGCCTGGAGAACCAATACGCCGCTGATATTCACTTGGCGTATAGCGATCATGAGGGTCGCAAGGCCCATGTCTTCTCGCTTGTCGAGTGGCATTTGGAAGCGCATAAGATGCCCCCACTATTCTGCCCAGTGGGCGGCTGCCTCACCATCTTTGGCACCAAGCAGGACTGCACAACGCACGTCTACCAGACACACCGCCGTGCCTATTTTGAGATCATGGCACAACGGAAGGAAGCGGTGGCACAGACCACCCACGCCACCGACGACAAGGTAGCCCAGGTCGTCGCTAACGCGACGGACCGGGGGCTACAAAGTAGCCGGGACACGGAAACCGCCTCGGCGCTGACGTTGATACAACACCAGCTCGTGTCGATGCAGCAGAACCAAGCGCAACGAGAAGAAGAATGGCAGCAGCAGCTGCAACAACAACAGAAACAGAATGAGGACCGGGTGACACTCATGACCTCCACGTACGACAACCTCCGCCAAGAGATTGCCGCCATCCTGTCGTCGCAAGGACCACAGACGCAGCTTGTGCCGCCTGCTGTGGTCAGCGCCGTCCCTCAACCTGTCCTCCCAGCGGGCCGGACAAGTTCCCGCCGAGCAGCCCCTTCGCCGATGCGCTGCGGAATATCCCAGGGCTCGACACGCCTGACCCCTTGTTACGAAGAGAAGTTGGCGTCGGCCTCCCTATGAACTGGAGCGGAACCTGTGGACCCCTCACCGCTCCCAAACGAGGACTTTACAGAGTCACGTGCTGAGGCCCATGACGGCTCAGCACGACCGACATTGACACAACATACTGCAAACGCCCAGCTTTTCCCAGGCGATTTCACGTGGCTGACGTGGAATGCCAATACTATCAACGGGGACAAACTGCGGCTGGTGTTGCAGCAAAACAGACTAATTTGCTTTTTACAAGAGGCGGGCTATCCTTCCGACTCTACTGATGCGGACCTACGACGCCTTGTTAGCGCAATGGGATATGAGATGGTGTGGCAGCCGGCCACCCGTCACCGAACGACTAGACATAGACGATGCTGTATCCTGTACAGGACACAGTTTTTTACCCACGAGGTGGTCACTTGGACCCCTCCACTCAGCCCGACGGAAATTCTTACCGTTCGGCTTACTCCCCGGATGGACGCGAATGCGTCCTTCCTTGTCTCGAGTGTGTATGTCCCTCCAGACGCAGTGGGCGCACTGCGAGGGGACCTTGCGCGACTCTGTTCACCGGGGCCCGGCGATCCTCTTTGCTTGGCATATTTTGGCGACTTCAATGCACGCCACTCGACGTGGGACCCTCTGTCACCGCCCACGGGCGTGGCATCAACACGGGGAGCGTTACTGATGAAGCCGCTTCGCGGCTCCCCTTACTCGATCTATCCTCCGTACGCTCCAAGTTATCATCGTGGCACGTCGGGATCGGTCCTTGACTTTGTGATCAGCCGTGGGGCCATGGGAGATGTTGTCTCGACTCCAACATCCCTTCCCACTATTGATCACTCTTTCGTGAGTGGCAGGTACTCGCCGGTACCTGCAGTGCGCCACAACGCACGACGCGTTACCTGGCGTCCACGCGCGGCTGTAGCGTGGCACCGAGTAACGGCAGAGCAGCGCGCGGTCTTCACCGCGGCGCTGATTGCTGAATTCGAACGCCGCCTGCCCCGTTCTCCGGACTCGGCAGCGGGCTGGTTTGGCGACGCGGTATTCAGAGCGGTGGGGGCGAGTCGCCTCCCGGTGGTGAAGGCGGGTCGCAAGTCGCAGGACCCCGCCCCGCCGCCTATCGTCCGGGCGCGTCATGTGGCGCAAGAGGCCTGGGCACGAGTTGGTGTCCTGATCCGCTCTCAGGCACAGGATGTTGATGTGCAGACGGCGGGAGACATGGCACGATCCCGTCTGCGCGAGTACAAGGATATGTGTGCTTCGGTGTCGAACACACGGACAGCGACCTCTGAGCTCGCTGCTTGGAAGTTGTACAAGTTGATGCACGAACGTCGTGCTCAGCTGCCGCTTGGTATTCGGTTCCCCGATGGCCCGTCTACTATACCTACTGAGGGGGCCTTTGCTGATCTCTTCGCTTCAAAGCACGCGGACCCCCTTCACCGCGATGCTTACCCTCTCCCTCCGCGGACGGAGATACCGCTAGTGAGCCCAGCCGAGTTGCAGGCGGCTCTCCACGACTGCCCCTCCGGGAAGGCGGCAGATTTCGACGGCATGACGATTGAGTTGCTCCGCTCGTTACCCCCTGTGGGTATTGACAGACTCAGAGAGCTGTGCGATACAGTTCTCCGGAGCGGATACCCACGACGCTGGAGACTAGGGGTTGTTACTCCGGTCCCCAAACCCGGGAAAGACCCTACTGCTGGTCTCTCCTACCGCCCGGTTGCGATCACGTTCCTGTTGAGTAGGATTGTTGAGCGCATAGTGCTTTGGCGCATCTTGCAAGAGATTCGCTTACCGCCTGAACAATTCGGCTTTCGACCTGACGTCAGCCCTATTGCAGCGGCTGCTTTATTGGCGACGGCTATTGAAGATGGTTTCGCTTTCTCCCCTGTGGCGCGTGGCTGCAAACGACAGCTGCGCACGATGGTCGCGGCGGTTGACTTCACCGACGCCTTCTGCCACGTGCATGTGAGCAGTGTTATTCGGGAGTACGTCGGGAGGTGCGTTCAGCCCTCCCCACTGTACGCGCGCTTCCTGGCGGAGTTCCTCACGGGCAGGACTCTTTGCGTACGCCTTGGTAACACCCTTTCCTCACCCAGAACACTTAGCTGTGGGGCCCCGCAAGGCTCCGTTCTTGGACCTTTATGTTGGTCCCTGGTCGTATCGTCCTTGTGCGACCGGCTCCGGGATGAGCTGCCCCGCTTGACGGGTCTTGGCTCCACCAACCGCCGCCATACATCTCCGTATCCGTGGTGTGGTTTTGCGTTTTACGCCGATGACAGTGTACAGTGGGTCACCGGTACTGATGTGAGACAGATGAGCACGCAACTTGACGTGCTTCTCGACCACTATGCACGTTTCAGTGCTGTGGAGGGCCTGCCCCTCTCAGCGAAATCCTCTGCGCACCTTTTCTTGCGCAGGGCCCCGCAACTTGCGGAAGAGGCGGTGATTGCCGTAACGCGTGTGCGTTGTGGTGATCTTGTCCTGCCTGTTACCAGAGACCCCTTGCGTTTTCTGGGCGTCCTTTTCGACTCCGGCCTGACATGGGTTCCACATGCCGACCGAGTCTTGGCGAAGTGCGCGTCGCAGCTTCTCCTTCTTGAGGGCCTCCAGCCAGCCCTCAGTGCGGCCACCGCCAGGTCGCTTTACGCATCCACTGTTCTGTCCCGCCTAATGTGCGGGGCCCTCGCGTGGTCCCCTGCGATGTCAACAGAACGCTGGAAGACATTTGAGGCGCTACACTACCGCGGTGCCCGCTTTATGACACACACGGTTTGTTCGTCACCCTCCCATGCTGTACTTGCTGACGCTGCTCTCCTGCCTGTACGTACATTGTGTCGTATCGCCGCTTGCCACGACACGGAACACGTCCGTCGATATCCGCCGGACAATCCAGCACGAGTGCGCATCTGCGGACGCGCCCCCACGGATGTGCCTGACCGCTGCCAAACGCTCAGGATGGGTACTGCCAGACAGTGCTGTGTCCTGACAGTACTCCCTAATGACAGATTGCTCTCCAACCATGTGGAGGACCGACACGACGACACGATGTACTATGAAAAGGTGACTGTGTACCCCACCCCCATAGGACAGATTACGGTTGATGCGCCCGCTGCCGCTAAACTATCGGCGAACTTGCACCGCCTCACCCAGGTACGGCGCCTACACACGCCGTCTCACACCTTGCTGGTTGACGCGTCTGTCAGCCAGCCCACGAGGGAACGACCCCACGTGTGCTCCGCGTACGTGTAGCACCTACTCGACCACCTTGGCATACCGGTGGCCGCGGGGACTGGTAACTGCGGCACTCTCTGCTGCAGTTTCACTGCTGAGGCTCATGGCTTTTACTCGGCCCTGATGACGATGACGTCGCGCACTGACGTCACCTCACTGATGGTATTGACAGACTCGCAGTCGTGTCTCCCCGCCCTCTCATTAGGACCCTGCGGTCGCACAGCCGCAGAGGCGCAGCGCATCTGGGAGCCTGTGAAGACGTTAGCGTCACGCGGGGTTCGGTTGACGCTTGTGTTTATTTTTTCGCATCATCAAGGGCGTGAACAAGAAGGACGGTAGCGGCGGCAAGGTCACCAAGGCCGCTGCCAAGGCCACCAAGAAGTAAGCCAGTGCATGCTGCGCTCTTGGCTGCCCTTGATTTCTTTCCCTTTCTTTTCTTTCGGTAAAACAAAAAGCAACACTATAACTTCAAACATAAGAATAGCAAGAACGTAAAAAAAAAAAAGCATCTTCCTGCATTATCCTCTTTTGCCTGTTGACGTCGGGTCCGTTTGACTCGACATAAAGACCTGTTTCTTGTGCGGATCATCACCCGCGTCTGCAACGTAAACCAACGCCATCGCAAGCGCACATATAAAAAAAAAAAACAGAAACTGAATAACAAGGAAAAACGGACACGAAATTCGACGCACTCAGTGCTGTCGTCGTGCAAGCCGTGCCGGGTGTCATTGCTGCACATTGGGGCGATGTTTCAGCTTCCGGTGGTACTGCGGTGTCAACGTTCTCTGCCCTTACTTGCCTTGGGTAGTCGACACGGTTCATGGACCTGTGATCGTTATCGTTGCAAGCGCTGGCCCTGCTCCCTTTTGAGGCTTGTGCACTTCAGGGCACAAGTCTGCGTGCCGCGAAAACGATCTCTCGTATAAAGGGGCGCTGATCTACACCTGTTGTACGCGCCGTTTCCCCATGCATTCACATGAGCGTTTTTTTTTTCTGGTTTGTGCTTCCTCGCGTCTGTGTCTTTATATGATCCGCTCCCGCTTCCCACTTGTTTGTCTCTCTATCAGTTCGGTCTCACTGGACTTCGTTTGCGTTCTCACGTTTTGTGGCCAGGCTATCTAAAAAGTGACCGAGAAGCGGGTAAGTGACACTGTTCCTCCTCTCCCCCTTTTCGCGCCTCGCTGTATATCGGAACCCGAGCCCTCCTGCTGAGTAGGCATCGTTTGAATCTTTTCTCCTCCCCCCTGTTCCCTTGGTTTCACCGAATTACCCTGGTGCCTATACCGCTGCATCTGCCTTTGGGTTGACGTAATGGGCGCGTGGATCACGAGCTTGAAGCAGACCCTTGGGCTGCTGCCCCCTGAGCGCAAGATTCGTGTGCTTGTTCTCGGTCTTGATAATGCGGGGAAAACCTCGATTCTGTATCGACTTCAGCTGGGCCAGGTCGTGACGACAGCCCCTACGGTGGGCTTCAACTTGGAGACCGTGCAGTACAAGAATGTGTCATTTGAGGTATGGGACCTGGGTGGTCAGACGGGTATCCGCCCGTTCTGGAGATGCTACTTTACAGACACCGATGCGATTATTTATGTGGTCGATAGCACTGATCGTGACCGCATGGGCATCGCCAAGAACGAGTTGTACGCACTGCTAGACGAGGACGAGCTGCGCAAGAGCCTTCTCCTCATCTTCGCGAACAAGCAAGACCTGCCGGACGCGGCGAGTGAGGCGGAGGTGGCTCAGCAACTGGGAGTGACATCTATTATGAACCGAACATGGTCCATCGTGAAGAGCAGTGCACACACGGGCGACGGCTTGATCGAGGGCATGGATTGGCTGGTTGACAAACTTCAAGAACAAGGCCTGGTAAAACCCCCCGCCAAATGAGGCGTGAGGTCATGCGAGCTGCTAGCCAGTGACTAGTGATCTCTTCTCGTTCTTGCTCTTTGTGCTTTTCTTCTTCTTTCTTCGTGAGCAGATCATGTTACGTTGCAATGTGCAAGACGCGACTAACTTCATTCTGTTGGCACGAATCGGTGCTGTCCTCCGTTTGCTTTGAGACATGCTGTTGTCTCGGTGAGTTCATCTCACTTATCTTCTTTCCTTTATCTGTACTGTCACATGAGCGACTACACACTTCATTTCCCAATGGGCGGAATCCGCGCACACAGAACAACACCTGCAACGTGACGACGCGTGTGCGGCAAGTACACGACACGCTTCTGCAACGGGCAACCTTGGTGAACTCCAGGGACCCCGAGTCACTGGAGCGGTCGTTCATACAGCCAACACCGAAATGAAAACAACAAAATATGAGAATAGGAGACAAGGCTGCCCCCCTTTTTTTGCTATTTGTTTCTCGGTCACACGCACACAAACAGCGAGGTGCGCCACGTCGCTCAACAGAATCGTTGTCAGCATCGCGTGACTGTCCCCCCCCCCCCCCACTCGTCTTGAATTCTTCCCCACGTTCCCCTCCCTTTACCGACTCCTTTTTCTTTTTCCTTTTCTCCTTCTCCTCATTTGTCCTCACTGCCTTCTATCTTTGCCATACCCCTTTCTCCCCGTACCGCTACTTTCTTCTCGCTGACCTTCAACAACGCAGCACTGACTTGGCGAAGCACGTATTGAGCGCCAAAGAAGCACAACAAATCAGTTCACTGCTGCATAGTGCTTGTGATTGCGTCGCCCACTTGTCTAGTGGCGCGACTATCTCTCACTTTCCTCTTTTTTTTTCCCTCTCTTTCGTCGAGATCATAGTCTGCCAAAAGCATCGAATACGCGTGTTTGGGAACCGAGAAGGGAGCCTTCTTCCATTCGCCTCTCAGGACACGTCGTCACTGTGCCATGGATTTCAATGCCTTGCAGGATACACTCGGTGTACACACGTCAGGCGGTGTCTTGTCCACAAGCGGAAGCCTCGCAAACTTAGAAAGCCGCTACGAGCTGCTTGAAGAGGTTGGCAAGGGTGCCTATGGCGTGGTCTGGAAGGCGCGACGCCGCAATGGGTCAAGTGGTTATTTTGCCATCAAGCATATTAGCAAACAACGAGCAGGCTCAAAAGGACTGCATGAGGTGATGGGCGAAGTCGAGACGATGAGTCTCCTGAGCCACCCGAACATTGTGAAACTGGAGGAGACCTTTCAAGATGAGAAGAACTTGTGGATCGTGATGG
Source organism: Wallacemonas sp. 195SL (assembly GCA_030849605.1). NCBI lineage: Eukaryota > Euglenozoa > Kinetoplastea > Trypanosomatida > Trypanosomatidae > Wallacemonas > Wallacemonas sp. 195SL. The sequence continues at coordinate 18,190 of JASANS010002179.1, read as the reverse complement.
AGTTCTTACCAGACGGTGAGCTGGAATCGCTACTCAATGAGAAGACGCTACCCGAGTCAACTGTGCGTCGTGTTGTGACACAACTGCTCATGGCGATCGAGTACATTCACGACAAGGGCATTGTTCACCGCGATCTCAAACCTGCAAACTGCCTCATCTCGTTGCTCGATTACACGATCAAGATATCTGACTTTGGGTTCGCCGTCCTCGCTGGCACGGACCAGTGTCTCAGCACGTACTGCGGTACCGTCATCTTCATGGCACCCGAAATCCTGCGCGAGAAAAACTACGGGAAGCCTGTTGACATGTGGGCGGTTGGTGTCATGACGTACTACATGTTCCTCGGCGCCTATCCGTTTAGCGGCAGCTCATCGGCTGCGTTGAAGAAGTCGATCTGCAGTGCCAAGTCGGTGAGCTTGTCGTCGAGCAAGCGGCTGCAGCAGTTTCCGCTCCTGGAGGACTTCATCGCCAAACTGCTGACGCACGACCCGCACAAGAGAATGAGTGCGCGGGAGGCGTTGACTCACCCCTGGATCAAGGCTGGCATCAGCAACCAGCAGCGTACATCCATCACCGCCTCTGCACAGCCCATCGCCCGCCCATTGAGTAGACTGCGCGCGGCTGCGGTCGCGGTCGTCATCGCACAGCGGCTGCGCTACCTGCAGCAGTGTACACGGCTCGAGAAGCTCGGCTTTGGCAACATCCCTTATCTGCGCAATTATCACTTCCTCGTGACAGGCAGTTTCGACCCAGGTGTCACCCGCATTGACTGCAGCCACATGTTTGAGAGCAAGCCACAAGCCCTCGACGAGCTCTTCGCGATGATTGATGCGTGCCCGTACGTGGAACAGGTCGTCCTGTGTTACAATAACATTGACAGCCTCAGCACGGTGCAAAACTTCCTCAAATTGGTGAGCCGCCATCCCTCCATTCACACCATCGACCTATCGCACAACCCCATTCCTGCCCTCGCGGGTCGTGGTCTCGTGCGGCTTGCGAGGAATCCCATGTCACGCGTTCGCACGATTCTTGTCGACGACACCTCGCTATCCGCCGACACGGTGTCGCAGATAAAGACCGGCTTACGGGACCGCGCTTCCATCGGCAACCACGGCAGCCATTCACAGCCGCTCTCCTCTGGCGATGCAACTCGCACGAGCCACCCGAGCGCGAGCTCTCTTTTCCAATTGCCCGCTGCCTCGGCCATCGCCTCACGTCAGTCGCTGAGCGAGGACGATGGAAGCCCGAGTTTGAGCTCGTTCGCCACCCGCTCCCGTGCGAGTGACGTCATGAGGCAGCCCAAGCGACGCCCGCACCACCCCACACGGCTGCCCCCACTGCCACGCATGGCAACAACCGCAGCGCGGAAAGTTCCCGGCAAACTCGCTTGAACATGCTGTTGCCTCATCGATGTGATCTACGCCGCACAGAGGCGAGTCCGAATGAGCAACTCTACAGGAACAATTCTGTGCATTGTGCTCATCTGCGCACAATGCACTCGTTGCCTGTTCACCCGTCTCTCTCCGTTTTTTTGTTTTCCAACTATGAAAACCACCACATTCGCCTGTACCGTGCAGATGTGTGATCTGAGCCTGATCCTTTTTTTTTTCACCCCCTATTGCACTCTCCTTGATACACCCACACCTACAGAGCCGCGGACAACAATAGTCACACGAGGCGTTGATTGGCTGCGAGTTCACTCCAGCTCTTCACGATGTAAACCGACACATCAACGCCTCGAGTGGCGACACCGGCTCAGGTCAAAACGAGACACACACACACATACAAATATAGGCCCGAGGGAATGGGCTTATCTCGGCCATGCCCTCATGGTTGTGTGATGCACGGATTCGAATTCACTTTTTTCTCTTTCACGCTTTCTTTTTAGCGTGTTGCAATGCGGCGTGAAACAAGCACAATACGAACCGCCCACGCGAGCGAGCTCGGAATGATTATCTGCCCCGACTCGTCTCTCTCTCTTTTTTCCTCATTGCTGTTGCTTGGCTGTACTTTTATTATTTCATTCAGTGACAGAAAGACTGAATTCTCATGTCTGACTTCGTTTCACCTCTCTTTTTTTTTGTTTGTTTTGTATTTGAGCGTGACAGGAACGCTGCCGAGCGTTTACTGTTTTGCATGCATCTTTTTACCTCCCCCTTTTCTTGTACTTGCGCCTCAAACTTCTTTTCTGTTTTCTTTATTTTTCCTGCCACACTCGTTCTCATGTGTCGTCGTAATGCCAAGCAAGACAACCAACAACAACACTACCCGCCGCCGCCACATAGCAAACATGGCATCACGTGAATCACGCACGATGTGGTCGTCACGCTTGCGAGTTCAGTCTGGGTGGTGCACTCCGACTAGTTTGTTTCCTACGCTCAAAACAACAACAACAACAGCAACAACCCGAAAATACCTCTTTAGTGCGTGTACAGACATACCTAATACACACAAATAAATGATTCCAATGACGTTCCCATGTGGACTGCTCACCGTAGTTTGTCTCCTCACGCTGCTTCCGAGTGCAATGATCTGTCTGCCTCCCTTTCTTCTTTTCCTTCCCCAAATAAACTTCCTGACTCGACAAACACACCCAGGCAAGCGCATCGACAGTGGTCTCCCTGGTTGCGATCAGCGGTGCACCGTTTGTCTCCACATGATGTTTTCACTCGTGCTCACCTTTTCTCACCATCCTCTCTCTTCCTCACGCACGTCTGCAACTTCGTCGTCTGCTCGCTCACACAACACTCAACCTTTACTTCTGGTGGTGCACTGTCTTTATTCCACGCCGACCTCGCATAGATGATGTCTGAACAAACAGCGTTGGTTGTGTACGGCAGCACAGGCCGGCGGCTGCTGTTTTCAAAGCAGGACTTAAAAATGCCGGAATCGGTCCAGCAGCTTCCCAATCGTGCCTTCTACGAAAAACAGTGGGAGACTGTGTCTGGTCATTGGTTTACGCGTGTTCTGAAGGAAGAGCGTCTGCAACATCTCACGGTGGAGCAGCTTATTGAGCACATCGAGGCGGATATCGCCAAGCGCTGGCAGGCACGCAGAACAGAGCAAGCGCTGCACAAGAAGCGGCAGCGTCTCCTCGTGAAAGATGGCCCCGCCGGCACGCCCTCTCCGCGCGTGCTACTCACGAACCTTTGTGCGCTAGAGACCATCACAAACGGCACTGAGGAAGAGAAGCGTGATTTCCTTCAGGCTGTTCTGGACCGTGTCGAGAGCTGCGCCAAGGAGAAAGCGTTGGCGATTGACATGCTGGTTGACAGCGAGGCAGACGCGCCATCGTCCGCGCCACCAACCAAGAAGAGTAAAGTGGAGGGGGACGATGATGCGCAGCCTTCCACGACGGCACGTGACGCCGATCCCGTTTTCGATGACCGCGTGGCGGTAACATGCACCTTGTCTTCACCAAAGAAGGCCGCTTCTGTGATTGCGCAATTGCACGGGACTAAATTCGATGGCCGCGTCGTCCTCTGCCGTTTTTTCAGCTAGAAGAACACACGCATAGCGGTCCTTCTTGGACTTACCTCGGCTTCATGTGGCGCGCAACTTTACATGATTGATGAATCACGATCCGATCCACATCAGATGAATTTGAATGAACACATACCCCCCCCTCAATAGAATTCTGTCACGTGCAAGAAAAAACACGGTGCCCTCTACACATGCATGCACGGCACTGGAAGAGCGGAATAGATGAAGTCGGAGGGGAGAGAGCGGCAGGCTGTCAAGGCCTTCTTCACAATACTCACGTGTCTCCATTATGCATTTCCTCCTCTCAACCACCACACACCATGATTGCACACACGAGCGCCACACAGTACCTTTTTTCCTTCTCCTCGCCCACCTCACTAGAACTCATTGATCTATTCTGACATTGTTTGGCACCCGCAAGAGAAGCAGTGAAACAGAAAAATAAAGGAAAAACACATTGGTGATGCTCAAGAGTAGGCTGTCGAGGATGTCACTGCGCACCTGTGTTGGTGCCTCGAGTGCCGTGACCACGTCCGTTAGAACACTCACAACAGGTGAGAACTACAGCTACAAACCGGGTCCTATCGCGCGTGGTTTACGCCGCGTATTCACAACGTTGACGCCAACCGGGATGAAAAAAAAGATTGCAATGCGCATGCAGAGGGGCATGGAGAAGACAGAAGCGATGGAGCGTGAGCAGATGTGGCTGAAAACACACGGCTCGCCACTTCAAGTGATGGGCCTACCCGATCACGCTGAGCTACCGGAAGTCCGCGCGCGATACCGTGCTCTTGTGCTGGAGACACACCCCGATACGGCCTCTGCCAGCCGCACAGGCGAGAGCGACTACGCCATTCTGCAAACCGCTTACAAGCTCGCTATTAACCCTGACAGTGTGTGGCATCGCAACGGCGCCGCGCCAACTTTGTACAGGGAGCTGCTTGAGCAGGGAAAACACAAGGTGCGCGTGGTGAACAAGGTGCGCGTTCTCGCTGTCTTCTCATACGTTTTGATGGGCCTGATTGGCGTGTTCTTTGCCACCGTTGTGGTGAGTAATGTGCTTGAAGCCGCACTTAAGTTTTTCGATCCTGATTTTTACAACTTCATGGTGGATCAGGAGAAGGAAGAGCTGAGAAAGCGAATGATAGGCGAGAAAGTGGACAAGGACCCGAAGCGACTGGCTCCTACCGCTGTGCGTAAACTGCTCTACCCGGGTCGGTACATTCACGGCGACAAGGATGAGTGAGCAGCCAGTCCACCACGCATGGACTCACAAGAGACCACCAGAGCAGCCGGTTCCGCTGGTCCATCTACACGTTTTGTTTATCTGCATAACTGAACGCTAATCACAGAAATGATTTGCCTTTGAAGGAAAACAATAACAACAACAACAACAGTACAAAAAAAAAAACAGGTGTGATTCGCTAAAAGCAGAACAATGACATGTACAGCTACGAAACTGTCGGTCCACACGGCACGACCGTATCACTTGCGACAGAGAACATCGGACAGAGCCGCATTCTAGACTGCTCCATCGCGCCGCAGCGCATGCACTGGGTTGTCATCGGTTTGATCCCCATGGATCTGCTGACGTCCGCCACTTTGTCATTTCTTCCTCTGTTTTTTCTCTCCCCGCTTTTTATCCGAAAACGCACCGAAATGATCAGGAGGTACTGTTTTTGTGTCAGCTCTTTGTTTTATTTGTCATCATTAGCTCACCTCTTTCGCACGCCCCCCCCCCCCCCCCCGCGCCTCACCCTTTTTCCCTCGGCGCAGCACTAGCCCTACTAGTACGCACTCACCGTGTCAGTTGCACAGGAAAGGGGAGATATTGTGTGCGGCACCATGTCCGACAGGCCTCATGGCACACCTGCTGCCGGCGGTGACGAATTCACCGCTTCATTCGCTTCCCTCGCTGATCGGGCTCTGTGCCGCGTGGACTCTTCATACCCCAGTCTTGCGAGTTGGACCGGCAGCGCCGTCGACCTCGAACGACTGAATGCGTCGAGAGACACAGGCGATGTCTTTGCTGTGGGCACGTATCAATGCGTGGCGTGCCCCATCTGCTTGGAGGTGTTCACCCTGGCAAATCCCGCCGTGCTCGTTTCGTGTGAGCACAGCTTTCACTTGCAGTGTCTGGAGTCGTGGCGGCAGCGGTCTTCAACGTGTCCGGTGTGCCAGAGGTCGCTTGCCAACGATGAGGGACACCTGATGTGCTCAGCGAACACACACAGGGCACGAAGGCGACAGCGGAGAGTAGAGCTCGGCACTAGCCACACGTGCGCAGACGGCACCCCTTCCCCGCAAGACTGGCTCACGAGGCACATCATTGACGACCACATCGACGATGAAGACCCGACACTCGAGCAGAGCTCCCCTGATCGCGAGGAGAGCTTGCTTCGCTCTGGGTGGTGGCCGTGCTTATGCTGGTGGGCGATCTAGGTCCCCTTAACTCGTATACACGCCTCTCTCATTGTTTTTTTTTTCTTAATCTAGCTTCGATTGCGACCCCACCCCGTTCGTCATATCCTCCCCGAATTTTTTTTTTTTTTGGTTTGCTTCTGGATTGCGGCAATTTCATATTTGCTTCTCTTTTTTTCGACTTGTGCGCACAAACTAGCTTTTACGTGCTCGACAAGAATTGCGTTCGCGCCTCCCCTTCAAAACACACACACGAGCATACACGTGGCAGTTTTATTCTCTTTCTGACGCAGAGAGTGTCTGAAAGAGGACACCGCTTACTGAACTCTGTGCATTGACCGTGAAACTCTTCTTCACTCCTATTCAGCCGCACAACGGTCTTCTCTCTGTGGAACGCTCCAACACACTACCCTCAATCCTTCATTTCTCCCCCTCTTTTTTTTTTTTCAACCACTGCTTCTCGCGAATGCCATAGCGTGGGCACAAACGACTATTCCCACGATGCCGAAACGAGCGGAGGACCCCACATGGGCGGTCTTCCTGACGTGCGTTGTGAGCCATCTGCCAATGCTGCTCAGTATCGTGCTGCTTTACCGGCGCCGCTGCACGTATGAGTGCATGTCCGGCCTATTCTCTATGATTGTTTCTACCATGTACCACCTGTGCGATACATTCAGCAGACGACTATTTTTGTCTGAGTTGCAATGGCATCGACTGGATAACATCTTCGCGATTAGCAGCATCATGGTGACGTGCTTACATCTTGCGTGTTTCAGTTCACAGCAGGCTGTGGACTACATCAAGTTCGTCATGGTGTTCGTCGTCACGATACTGCAGGAAGGCCACCCGTGGGATGCGCGGTTCACGGCGGCGCCAGTCGTGCTTGGCATAGCGGTTCCCGTCATTTCTCTCTGTACCAGCCACAGACGGCGTCGCAAGTTGGTGATGAAACGCCTGCTGCTCTCCATCAGCTTCATCGTGGTGGCTGGTTTTTTTTTCTACCTGGGGCTGGACGATCGCAACGACCCTTTCCGACTCTTCCACGGTCTCTTCCACACATTTGTGGCGCTGAGCGTCTTTTTTGCCTGGGCGTCGATCCGCACATCGCTCCCACGCAAACGCTCAGACGATGACCTCGTGCGCAGTGGGTACGGTCACACAACCGCGGTCATGATGAACGCTTAGCATGGCGAAAAGCCACTGCAGACGGACGAACGAGATGCAGGCGGCGATACAGTGCCTCTCGTGCTTCTTTTTCCATTCTTAATGCCTTTTCCTTCCTTTTTGTTCAATTGCCACGTTTCCGATCTGCTTGTTTACCACGACACGAAATGTTACACACAAACCCCGCATGTTGTGGATAGTGCATAGATGTGAACATCAGAAACACTAGCACTCCAGCCATGAAGATACAGTCCCGTCCACATGCTCCTGCGCCAATTGCCCATCTGTTCTTCCGCCAAACAAAATGAACGTGCCAGAGCGGGCCGCATGGTGAAACGCTGCCTGCGACACGCCACGTGTGCAGCACACTCCGTGCTCCCCCCTCCCCCCACCAACGTTTATTACTCTTCCTCTCCATGATGTACACTTTCGCTCTATACTATTTTTCTTTTCTTTTTGGTGTGACATACTAGTACAAAGACCCTCCCCCTCTTCCCCCATACAAGCGGCATCTACGTCTCGAGGAGAATGCGCGACCTTGGGGAATCACAGGCCGGCTTGTTTCTGGTAACTGTCGCGAGCCACGTCACGATCATTCCACTGCTTCTGCTGTTCTACCGACGAAATGCCATTTTCGAGCTCGCAGTGGCCATCTTCTCGTTGCTGGCGTCGGTCATGTACCACACCACGGAGAGCTTCGGCACAGGAATTTTGCTGTCAGAGCTGCAGTGGCATCGCCTCGACAACATCGGCGTGATTAGCTCAATCGGTATTTGGTGTGTTTGCTCGGCGTCCGTTCCCAACCCCACTATTGACAGTGGCCTCAAGTACTTTGTTCTGCTGTCGACCCTGATTGTGCAACAGAAGCACCCATGGGATGTGCGGCTCACGGTAGCACCCACTCTGATATTTGGCATGATTCCAGTCGTTCACCACTGCTTCATTCGGCGGGCACCACCTGTGTTGCGCAAAAAGTGTCTGGTATTTGGGGTGGCTTCACTGGTGCTTGCGCTGCCGTGCTTTGCCCTGGGATGTGATGAGACGAACGACCCGTACCGCTTGTTCCACGGCGCGTGGCACTTTACCTTTGGAATCAGCTCGCTGTTCCTGTGGATGGCGGTGTTGCATCACAACACACCGGCCTACTCTCGAATGCCCCGCGGCATCACACTCAAGGGGGACGCTCAGCTGTGAGCTTCTGGATTGCCTTGCGATATCCTGCACATGTGCGACTTTTGCCCAAGACCCACGGTGGCGACAGTGGGCCGCTACCCCCTTTTCATTATCATCATCATTATCATCATCACTGTAAGTGAACGGAACGACCACTAGGTTCCTCCTCTTCTCCTGTTCATCGAGAAATTATCCAAGCAGTTCTCACTCGCCCCCGCTCCAGCCACCAGTGTGGTGCAGGACCCCCCACACACTCGGTCTTTCACTCGGACCACATCGCTCTTTCTCTCTCCATAATCTGCTGCCCTTTGCGTTTTCTTTCTTCCCCCCTTTTTCAACAGCCACTGACTCACTTGTCATCCCTATTAGTCGCTCAGCTCACCTGTTCATCTGCGCCACATCTTTGCAGCTCGCCTCCGTTTTCTTTGTGTTGTCTTGTGTGTGTGTTTGCGATGCGCCGAATCACTGCGGTTCTTGTGTTATTAGCACTGCTTGCGGTGACGATGCACGCATCCGCGGCACCTTTGATGAGCGAATATAGCAAAGAGCAGCTTTTCCTCATGGAACGGCGGAAGCTTATTGCTTTCCCGGAGGGCGTTGGCGTGACACGCAACCTTCCGCCTCCCGACACCGCGACCCTTTCCAGCATGCCCGCCCGCAACCTTCGGCAGCTGCTCACGGACCGGCAGACGTCCTGCGACGGGTGTTTGGAGCGCTCCGAACTGGTGGACCGCGCTGTGGCGACTCGTCATACTCGCACCTGGCAAGATCTGATAGCACAACAGCTAGCCCTGAGCGATGCCATGCCATACGCCTCGTCTGTTGCGTACGACGAGCATTTGGTAGTTTTATTGGAATCTCTCACTGGACAGACCTGCACTGTGACCGTCAATGGCACCCTGGAGTGCGTATGATGTGGAATCAATGAGCGTCACAAACCGCGCATTGGCAATCTCTCTTTTTCTTGCTCTCACTATTCATCTTCACCTGGCGGGTGGACATGCACTCCACACTTCAATCCCCCCCTCCCTCACCAATGCTTGCGTACACTCTCAGGATTCGCTGTTACGTGTTGCTTGTCGTTCCCTTTTTTATTTATTTGTTGTATGTATCTCTCACCACAAGAGTACTGGGCTTCTCTGTCTCTTCATATTACCTTTTCTCTATTTTCGCATTCGCATGTCAAACGAAAAAAACAACAACAACAACAACAGTCAAGTACATTGTGACATTGCATCTCTCACGTGTCTGCGTTCCCGTTATGAGTAGTTTTCGTCGTCCAGCACACATGTCTCCTGTTAGCATGCCTTTCCCCTTCGCTCGCTTGCATATCTTGCACAACTTGGGCAGTTTTGGGTGATTGTTGTTCTGTCTTAACATGCCTTGTAAACGTGAAACAAATCCTGCCCGCATGATGGCTCACACTCTTCCTCCTCAGTTTTTGTTTTCACTAACAAAACTTGTCACATTCCACCTCCTCCCCCAACAACTCTTCGTTTGGTTTGTCCGCGGAAATACACACATACGAAAAGAAACAAAAAACAGCATAAACAACAACACTATTTCAACCAAAAGAGCCTGCGTGTTGTTTCTCTCGCTCTCGCTCTCTCCTCTTCTAGTTTCCTTTATCTTTCGACACAAGTTGCTCGTGCACTAGCTGCCGCATTTCACCAGCACAATGACCACGGAGGAAGGAACCGCCAGTGCCACGTACGAGAAGGCACTCACACTCGAGGCCGACGGCAAGATTGAAGATGCCATCTCCGTCTTGGTGGAGATGAACGTGCGTCAGAACGGCCCGATGGTGATCAAGTGCTTTGAGAAGGCGTGTGAACTGTGCTTGACCACCGACGATGGTGCGCACGCTCGCCGATTCGTGAACGTTCTGTCCAACACGGGCATGCGCTTCCGCAACAGCCAGGCTCCAGAGGACGACGTTGGCCTTGCCGTCAAGACTGTGCTCAAGTACATGCGTGTCATGTTCGTCAACGCGCACAAGATGGCGGATGAGGCCGTGGAGTCCCCATCTGAGGAGGAGCGCATGCTCCAAGCCCTCTCCGGCGTCCCTGTGAAGAAGCGCTCCAACAACCGTTACGTCGTCAAGTGCGATAAAGCCGCGGCTACCGTTGCCCGCTCTCTTTTTGGCCTGACCGTTATCGGCCTCTCCAAGCGCGTTGTGCGCGTGTACAACAGTGCTGCCCTCGACTTTGTCAGCATCTGCGACGAGTTCGGCATGACCGAGGCCGGCCTCCGCGCGGTGGAGACTATTGCCAAGACGCTGAGCGTCGCCTTTCTCGAGCCGGTCAACCCAACTGCGCGTTACTACGAGACGTCCATGACTAACCGCAAGGACTTTTTTAGCTCTGAGGGCACCTGCACCGAGACGGTCGATATGATGTGCAAGCTGCTGCAAATGATGACGACACACGCCCACTGGCACGCCGCATGGCTGGTTCTTCAGCGGCTGAAGCAGATCACAGATGAGATGTTCAACATTTTTGGCACTCGCACTCTCAAGTCCGTAACGTATGAAGCCATGGCGGCTACCTTCTGGAGCTGCAATAGCCTCGACTACCACGCCTTCTGCCTCTGCACCGCTGCCATCGCTGGCCAGAACAAGGCACTCGCAACACGCGCCGTCCTTGCAGCGTTATGCTGCCCTGAGGTCAGCGAGGTCGAGAACCCGTTTGCTGCGTCTGCACACCTCGTGCATGGCGATGTTGCCGATTTGTTCCGCCACCCCAACACGTCCCGCAAGGCCCTCTTGGCGAAGCTTCAACTGTACGGCGCCATGGCACTCGCCGATCCCGTCGCCGTGAAGCTCTCCGCAGACGTAACGAGCACAGCCACCGACATTGACTTCGCCGCTGCCCACAAGTCCCTGACAGCCCTGATCAGCAGCACCCCAGAGTGCGCGCAGTACGACTCCACCCTCCGAAAGGTGCTGCTTAATCACCAGCTGGAATGCCTGGCGACCACGCAGAACAGCATCGACGTGCGCACGCTGGCGGTCAAGGACTCGGCGCTGTCGGACAGCGACTACGTTCACGTTGTGGAGCCTGCCATCATTGAGAATACCGTGGCCAACGCCGAGATTGATAGCCAGTCCAAGTCTGTGTCGTTTAGGAACGCCACGAGGGTGCGCATCGTCTCCTCGTTTGTTCGCCTGGCATCTAAGGTCAGCACTCGCCCAGCCGTGCCGAAGATGTGCGGTCCGTCCTCGTCGCCGGCGTGCACCAAGGCTCCCAACCTCATCACTGCTGACGATCTTCTGAAGGATCACCAGCGCACTCGTGCCTTGCACGCTGTGCAAAAGGAGTGCGAGAACTCCGTCGCGGATCGTGTGCGCAGACGCGACGAGGCTGTGGTGCAGGAGCGCCTCGGTAAAATCCAGGAGCGCAAGAACTTTGAAGAGCAGCGCCGCGACGCTGCCAAGGCAAAGCACATGCACAAGCTCAAGACCGAGTACATGCAGCGCGAGCGGCAGGAGCGCTACAAGCTCGTGCTTGCCCGCCTTCGTGCAAAGTACCCGGGCTTTGCTGTTGACAACGCCGTCGCCGCCAAGAAGCCGTCCGAGTTCGAGGATGAGCTCACTGTGGTTCTGGGCAACTTCCACCGTCGTAAGGCTGAACACGACGACCGTGAGGCCCTTCGACTGAACCTGTTCCAGCGCGAGCTTCGCGCTCTTGAGATCCCCAAGCGCAAGGAGTACAATGAGAAGCACGCCGAGCAGCGCCGTGCCGAGCAGTCCGCTGCCCGCGCCAACTACCTCGCTGAGCACCGCAAGGAATTTGACCGCCGTCAGCAGAGCAAGAACGTGCTGCGCGCCTTCTTGAAAGATGCGGATGTCCTCCAGGCCCAGTGGCGCAAGTTGTCCGAGACGGAGAAGGCTTCCAAGCGCGAGGAACAGATGAACCGTCTCGAGGCTGAAAAGGAGCGTCTTGCTTCAGGGCAGTAAATCGAAACGGTGACGCGCACGACTGTTTTGCACACCCGGTCGTGCGGAAAGGTAGCCAATTTGATGGGCGTCACCATGGACGTCCCACATACTGATTAAAAAAAAAAAAAAGTTGACAGTTGAGGGAGGCATTCAAAAAAAAAAAAAACAGTTAAAACCGAATGAATGAATGAAAGAAAGAACGATGTGAACTCAAGGGGACTACCGCGACGCGATCGAAAGACCATCTGCGTGTCGTGCACAACTTTCCGTCCCGCGTAGAGAGGTCTGTTTCTTTGCTTCTTTTTCTTCTTTCCCACCCTCCGTAATGTCGTAAGATTGCTGCGTATGTTTTCGATTGTGTTTTCTTTTCTTTTTGTTTGTTTGTTTGTTTGGTTAATTGCAGCCCAACATGACAGAAATAAAAATGAGCTGCACGGAGCACTGGGTAATGCTAGCGTGTGTGTGTCTGGTCTGGTTGTTTCTCGGTGCTCTTGTCTGCAGTACTTTGTTTGTTACTGCGCTTGTATTTGTGGCGAGGGATGAACGTTGTAAGAAGATTCTAAGATCGTAACTCAACAACAATACCACCCAAAAAAAAATATAAAAGGAGAAGTTGTCTCAAAGGTACACGCCTGCACCTCTAAACAAAGAGGCGCTGCATTGTGTTGAACCAAGCTGCCTTTGAGGCGGCAAAGCATGCCAACCCCACCCCCACCCCTCCCCACGTCAGGAAGCGCTCGTCCACTCAGGTGACTGCGGAGTTTTCATGGCTGCACAGTTTGACTGTGGAAACTCTTGCTGCTGCTGCTGCCGTCGCCGGATCGGTACCTCCACCTCTCCATTTAATCGTGCTGTCAAGTGTAGATGGCTTCATGCGAGGCTTCCACGACACGCAACATCGACCTCCGCCATCCTCCTGGGGGAACGTGGCAAGTATGCGCAAATCCATGGCCGAAAAATGGCTCTCCTCATTACTCTTTCCTCTCCACGTCCTCTCTCCGCCAGAGTGATCCGAACGTCTTCTGAAATCAAGCTTTCTGGGGCACACTCTCTGCCATAGTGCTGCTCTTTCTCTGCCACACTTTTTCTCTTTTCTTTTTCTTTTGCAACAGCATCAGCACCATCATGGCGCAGAGTTTCGAGGGCTGGTTTCAAGCCCTGGGCCCGGTAACCCGAGCGGTGCTGTGCTTTTCGGTTGGCTTGAGCGCGCTCTCGTCGCTTGGGGCTGTGTCTGCTTACTATTACGTTCTGCTGCCTGGTTCGCTGTGGCGTCTCCAGCTGTGGCGGCTTTTGACCGCCACCTTCTTCCTCGGCAACTTCTCCTTCTCGTGGCTCATGTCTGTTGGCATGCTCGTCACATATATGCGGTACAACGAGGAGGAGGACTACAAGGGCAGGACTGCAGATATGGTGTGGATGCTGATTGTGGTGAGTGCTGCACTCTGCACCGCAGGACTCACACTTGGGCTTCCGATTGTTAGTTTCGCCTTCACCATGTCGCTCTGCTGGCTCTTCTGCAAGCGTCACCCCGAGCGGCGCATGACGCTGTTCGGCTTCGAATTTGGTGCACCACTTTTCCCCTGGGTTCTCATGGCGTTTCACGTGATTCTTGGCCAAGGCGTGGTGGAAGACGTATGCGGCATCGCTGTCGGGCACGCCTTCTTCTTTCTGCACGATATGTTGCCGACGACACACGGCACGCGCGTTCTCGAGACGCCGGCGTTGCTGAAGCGCTACCTGCCTTCCGAGCGTCCAGCTTTCGGTGCTGTCCACCCCGAAGTACACCCTACTGATGCGCGTTTTCAGCGTCCAAACGCCAACCAGAACGCTCGACACAGCTGGGGCACAGGCGGTCATCGCTTGGGCTCCAACTAGATGATCGGCTTGTGCTGTTGTTTGTGCTTTTTGTTTTTCTCTCTCTCTGTTCCGCATGCTGGGCTCTTCATTTATTCGTGACATCGGAGCCACTGCCTTTTCCTCCTCTGATTCACTTTCAACGAACACAGAAAACAAGAGCGATTACTCTAACAGGAAGATAGTCATTTATGAATAAATAGGTTCCCTGCCTCGCTATGTCCGTAAGCTTGGGTGCGCAAGATACGTAGCGCCAATGCAGAGGAGCTGGCCATATTCCACTGACCTGCTTGTCTTGTTTGACTGACAGACGGCGCGAATCCCCCGGTGGCTCTCGCTACTTTTGTGTGTTCATCCCTATCCCTGCCCTCTCCACCTTCGTTTCTCTCTCTCTCCCTTTCCCTTTCTCTCGCGACCTCTAGTGCTACATGGATGATCTTCTCTCATTTGCTCACTGGGGCACAGATGCATCAGTCGCAAGGACCAGCATCGTTCGCGATGTTGTCTATGCTTCTTCCGATCCCAACCGACTGACCGACACCTTTTTCAGTATTCGCTGGGGCGTTCTGCTGGAGGTGGTGCGGCTTCCTGTGTCGCAGTGGCCTGACAATGCGCTGCAGATGCAGACAAAATGGCAGCAAGTGCGCACCACTGTCCGCGGTGAGGCAGCGGATCCACTGCAAGGGAAGGCTGCGCAAGCCAGCGTGACGCAGCGCAGAACCAGATTCGACGAATCGTCATCTTCCTCATCCAGTGACGAGGAGCCCGTCAGATCGAGCCCGTCTCTGTTGCCGCACCGCGCAAAGGGCACTGATGCCAACCCACTTCGTCCGTCAGCTGGCAGTCGATACGCGCACGAGTTCCACGTGAACACACAACGACGTGAAATCCGAAAGGACATTGATCGCCTCTTTTGGGATCTGCCTGTTCTGAGAGACAATACTGAGTCGAAATCTGACATTGAGCAGCTCATACTGTGTTACTGTGTGTCGCACAAACGTGACTATCGCCAAGGTCTGCACGAGCTCGCGGCCTTTTTTTATTGTACGTGCATGACAGACTACGAGCGCGCTGCAACCTTGGCGGCCTCGTTCCCCGTCTCACTTGCTGACACAGCTATTCAAGGTATTCTTGACGCCGTTCTTGCCGCTCTGGGGACGAGAGACGCAGCGCTCGCTCTTGCCTTCTCCCTCTTTGAAAAGCTGCTCGGCGTGGGCGGCTTGTGCCTTGAAAGCTGGTTTTACACGACATCCACAGATGAGTCAACCGCCAAAGCTGGAGGTATTGTGGCGGCATCGCAAAAGGTGCAATGCGAGCTCTTGGCCGCACTGGATCCACCGCTGGCGCACCAGCTGAATGACGTCTACGAGATTCAGAGCCCCACCTACCTCATCCGCTGGCTTCGACTCGTCTTTCTCCGCGAATTCTCCCTCTCCCAGTCGCTGCTTGTCTGGACGGTCATTTTTGCCGATTTCAGTGCACGCTCCGTCGCGGCGGATGGGACTGTGTCGCCGGTGGTGTACGCACTGGAGGACAGCATCATAATGTTCATCGCTGTTGCCATGCTGGAGCGCATTGCGGATGCACTGCAGAGCGACGCAGACACTGCGCTACGGGCACTCATGAAGTACCCTCCACAGTCCGACGTGCTCACCCTATTGCGGCATGCGGCGACTTTGACGCCGACACCTGCACTAGCACACGACTTGGCTCCGCCTGCTCCCCCACGTGCTCCCCAAGAGCTGCCTCCTAAACCGCCTACTGTGGCAGAGCGACAAGGGGAGGCGCTTGCCTCTGTCATTCAGTTCCTCGAACCGTACTGGTTCCCTCCTGAGACCATGTCCGCAGAGGAACGCCATGCAGTAGACGTGAAGTATATGGAGGCCATCGCACGCCTGAAAAAGGTGCGAGATGTCCTTCTTTACGGTGTCGATGAGTGAAATAAATATATATATATATATCGATTGTTCTCTTTATTGCGTTCTTGTTCACTGTCACCTCTTTTTGCCTCTTAACCATTACAATTCAGCTTGCCGGTGTCTTTATGTACAGTACTAAGGATCCCTTTTCCGTCGTGTTCGTGCTCTCACACGAGACACTGACTCCTGGCGTCACCCCTGTTGCTTCGATTCATTCTCTTCAACTTCTTCTCTCTCTCTCACTCGCCCCCTTATACACTGATCAGCGTTAACGAACTCAACTTATTTCCCCACCCTCGTCATCACATGGATCGCAACGCGTTGGTTGGTGCGTGCCTTTTTGGACAGTCCGGCGGGCCGACCTCGGTCATCAACGCGAGTGCTGCAGGCGTGTTTACGGAGGCGTTGCGCCTCAAGGATCGCATCACACACGTGTACGGCGCCGCTTACGGCATCTCGGGTGTGCTGAATGAAAACTTTTACGACATGTCGCAGGAGTCGCCAGAGGAGATTGACAGGCTTCGTTATACGCCCTCCTCTGCGCTCGGCTCCGTGCGATACAAGATCAAGTCCGAGAAGGATCTGCAGCGCATTCTCGAGGTGTTCAAAAAGTACAACATTCGCTTCTTTTTCTACAACGGTGGCAATGACAGCATGGACACGTGCAACAAGGTGAGCAAGTACCTGCTGAAGCACCAGTATGCGTGCAACGTCATTGGCATCCCGAAAACTGTCGACAATGACTTGGTTGGCACTGACTATTGCCCTGGCTATGGCAGTGCTGCCAAGTTCGTCGCTGCGAGTGTGATGAACATGTTCGTGGATGCGACAGTGTACGAAAAGGGCCAAGTGACCATCGTGGAGATCATGGGCCGCGACGCGGGCTGGTTGACGGCGTCGGCCACCCTGGCATCAAAGGCTGGAGGCTATGGGCCGGATCTGCTCTACCTCCCTGAGGGCGTTTTCTCGAGGGAGACGTTCATTGAGCAGGTGAAGCAGGTGCTGAAGGAGAACAAGAGCGGCCCTGGCAAAGGCTCCTGCTTCATTGCCGCAAGCGAGGGCATCCGCACCGCGGACGGCAAGCTCGTGGCGTCTCAGCCTGCCTTGGCACACGACACTTTCGGCCACGCGCGGCTCGGCGGTCTGTGCCGCGTGCTGGAGTCGTACGTGAACGAAGCACTGCCCGGCGTCAAGACACGCAGCGTGGAGCTGAACATTCTGCAGCGCTGCACCGCCTGCATGGCGAGCGCGGTGGATGTCGACAACGCCTTTGCAGCCGGCCAGTACGCCGTCAAGAGCGCCACGGAGGGGTCCACAGACAAGATGGTGGCGCTCAAGCGCGTGCCGGCTGCAGGGAGTGGTGGCTGCACCTTCACCTGCACACTGGTTCCCATTGACACCTCCGCGAACGCTGTCAAGCATGTCCCAGACACGTGGGTTTTGCCGAACAATCGTGGCATGTCAAGCGCCTTTTTCGACTACGCGATGCCGCTCATCGCGGGAGAGTCGAAGGCACCGTTTCAAAATGGGTTGCCGCATTTTGCACGCTTACGCAAGGTGCGTGTCACCTCGCCGGGGCCTGCGGGAGGCGCGCCAGCAACCGCCTCATCTCTTTAACGTACTTTGAGTAGTGAGAGCCGCGAAAGGGAGCCCCCTCCCCCCCAGCCACCGCCCTCGTCAGGAGCCGCCGCACTCTGCTTCGCTTCTACTTGTTTTTTTTTTTGTTTGAGACTCCTATCCTACGGTGCTGGCCTCGTCCCCACACCCATCAAATTTTGTCACTCACTCAGTACATGCACGGTGGGAAAAAAAAAAAAATCATTGTCGTTGCGTCAGCAGCAACGCGTTCATGATGGCCTCACGCTGGCTCGCTGACGCACTCACGTCAGACTGTGTTGTGGAGGCCGGCGCGTCGTCTGCCGCCCCGCTGAATGACCTCCACGCGACATTCCCAAACGGCGTGCCTCCTCCTTCGTCGAATCTGCCTCAAGTAGCCAACAACTCGTGTGCTTTCCTTCCCCTTTTCTCACCCCTTTTCTGATCTTTTTTCCCGTATTTCAGGTGATGGGTGCGCGGGTCGCCACTAGCCACCACCGGCGACCGAGACTCTTCATGGTGTTTTCTGTGTTGGAGAGCGAGTTCAGCTGCTTCAGGCACTGCGGCGCGTGGATCTATAGGCGTTCTCTTGGCAACTCGGTTGCTGTTTTGTCCACGAAGCGACTCCCTTCTCTGACAC